>JAJONI010000422.1:0-24769 GCA_022190145.1 Pezicula rhizophila
CTCTGTACTTTCATCTTCTTTTAATACCTACACTCTCTCGCATTATTTATCTAACAACTTTTTTTTCGTATACTTAGCCTAAGATTTCTCGTGCACACTTAAGAGTTTTGATGTCATTTTATTAGCCCTATCATTTAGTTGTAGGGTGATCTTTTAGCGTTTTGTTTTATTTTCCCTTCTATTATTATCACACATATTACAAGCTCTAGGTCGGATACTGGAATCGAGTGAGTTAGTTACTCTAGCCCAGTCAGCTTCTTAAATCAATTGATTGAGGTGCTGTAGTCACGTGGCAGTGTCCGATTCCGCAGAAAGATTTCCGGTTTCTACAGACTAGAGAGATAGCAAGAAGCATGCGATATGTTGAATACCTACTATAGCCTTATAATCTTGTTATTTAAGACTACCATTGACTGAAATACTTAGATTGAGTTCTTAGCGTATAGAATGGGTAAAAGAAATTCGACTTTAAATATTCTACAAAAACAGGACCAACCAACTCCTTAGCACTTAGAAAGCAACAAGAGCAATCTGAAAATATACAAATCAACAGACGAACTCATAAATCCAAACATCTCTGCGACCAAGCGAGAGCATACTTTTTGTTTCAAAAAAAATTGGTATTTTCGTAAACTCCAAACTAGCTAAGTCGATTTAATGCCAGGAACGTTCACTAGTTATCACTAAAAGTAGAGCAATAACACCTTACAAAGACATCAAACAAATATGCAAACGCCTCGGCTTTCCTATCGCGTTCCAGCCAGCGAACCCAATGCCCGTAAACTCCTGTTCAAGTAAAATAATTGCATGGATATATACTAAGTGCAAAACTGGGGAAGACATAAGTTAATGGAGCTTCTCTTGCATGACCACAACAGCCGCATAACCAGCGCAACACTGTGTTGTCATACTGTGCGAGCACCAAGGACATAAAATCGCCGTTGTCATCTTGCCAGAAACACCCAGATCCTTGTCTTCGACAATATTATACGGCTTGGCCATACATTCATAGATCTTTGAGGGCATGTCGTGGAAATAATGACAGGAGCAACACACGACAAACATCTTCGCAATCGGGTCAGGGCCAAAAGAGTGGCTGTCGGCAGGAGCTTGCTGAAATGCGAGGCGGCCAGCCTTTGAGACTTTTGAGAGTGGTCCTGCATTGGGGATGTTCTTTCTCGCATTCTGAAGATATTGGCCACTATTACGGTCCATTGATGAAGTTCTATCACTGCTTTGAGACCTTGGAGACAAGTTCGAAGTAGACTGAGAATCTTTGTCTTCGTAAGCAGGTTCTGGAGCTTGCCTAGCCATCTTGACTGATTCTTCTTTTCCCTTGCCTTTCGACGGGCGGCGGCCAAGAGCCTGGTGCTTCAATGTTGGCAGGAAACTTAAATCATCATTCATATCTGGTGTAGATACGGATCTCGAAAGACTTGGCCGGCGATTTAAGTCACTTGCAAGAGCCTTCTCGACTGCAGGACCCATTGCAGTTTGTGGTTTCGGGCGAAAAGCGGGATGTATAAGAAGCTCTGGTGAGGACTTGATGTACTCCGCATTTCCCAAAACCTCCTCAGCGTCATGAAAAGCATCATGTATACTACTATTATCCCCAGCACTGCTACCCTCTTGCTGTATCTTTTCGCTAAGAATCGATCCTGCAGCTGCACTCTTGAAATCTTTTGTGGCGTGAAGCTCATCCTTTTGTGAGTGGGGCCTGGAGGCATTAGGTGTGGTGACATTTGTACCGGAATCTGATACGTATGAATTATCTTCGCTAGAAGATCGTAACGAACTTGGGTGAGACGTCCGCGATCCAACATTTGCATACATCTCTAGTGGCGGCATTGGAGGAACTGGTGGCAGCACCTCGCCCAGCAGAAGCTCTGTCCTGCTAGGACCTCTCAGTGTAGTATTTGAATTATTTGGAGAAGAAGTCAAACTATTAGATCCAGTTGCGGGAGACTTTGAAGAGACGTTGAAAGTGTTAGAGTTTCTCGAGAAAGCGGCTTTTGCTGCGGATTTAAAATTCTGGAAAGACGGGGACATGGGGTACTGCTTTGATGCCTTGTCGTCCTTTGAAGATGTAGCTTGGGTTGAATTCTTATTAAGGGGGATTGTTTGAGTTTGCGCCATAAAGGAATGATAGCCATCTGAAATGTGACTCGGAGACTTGTCGCCGTCCGATTCGACAGTAGAGTGCCTTTGCCGGGTAGATGAAGATTCTTCTGGTGGAGGGTTTTGTGTCTTGTTGTTAGAGAGAGCAGTCTGATTAGAAGGCATGCGTTCATTCTGATATACACTTGTAGCAGGACGGCCACGGCTTTGCTCTTGTGCACTTTGGGACATCAGGAATTGCCCATTGGGAGAATTAGGGCTTACAGGCATCTCCTTAAGCTCACCACTTATTCCAATCGGGTCTGTATTGGGCCAACGCGACTTGGATCCGGGTGGTTCAGGGACGGTTGCATATTGTTGTAAGATGCCATCTGCTGTTGGAAGAGGTCCAAAGCCATTCCTAGCATCGAGGCGTAGCTGATCTGCAGAAGAGATCTTACTTTTGGTACGTCGCTTAATCTTCCTCTCCATGATGGAGCTTCCAGTTGAAAGTCGGTTCTCAGGATCAAGATCCCGAACTAAGCGTGTAGTATAAGAAGATTCCTCACCGTTGCCATGGGAATTGTTTCGGGTCCGGATTTCTTCCTCAGCTTCTACCTCGGGGCTCGGAAGAGGCATCGTGGGTTCGAATTTAAGAAACTCCGGGACACGCTGCGCAGGAGAAGCGCCTGCGTCGCGTTGAATCTGCTCAAGAAGGGCGGTATTCGTAGTAGTGGTAGTGTGCCTTTGGATCTCATCTTGAACAGCATTCTCGTTCTGACGTGTAAGTTTCAACCCACCAACAAAGCCTCCTGTGCCTACTGGAAGCTCAGCTTCTGTTGGACTTTGTGGCTTATCCTGTTTCCATGGCCCCGGGATGTTCCTCAGACCATTTACTACAATTTCTATGCTTCCTCTCCTCGAATCGCGCCTAGATCTCGGGCTTTCTGGAGTGTCAAGTATGGGAGCCGAGGTGGACCTCTCCATTGAAGTTATGCCTGCGTTGATCTTGTCAAAGATTTTGTTGGTTGGCGGAGGTTTGTGCAACTTCTTCGCATTTGCATGCTTTTTAGCATCCTTGGCCTCTTTCTCAGCTCTTGCTTTCTCTTTCCTGCGCTTGTCTCTGGCTTCCTTTGCCTCCTTCTTTTCCTTTCGCGTCTTGCTGTCGTCCCATCCAGGAGAGTGGCATATAGATGACACATCAGACCCATTTCCATCATCGTTGTTGGAACGAACCTCTATCCTCAGCGTATTCGGTTCCCTTGGCTGGATCTCAGCTGAAGTCTCAGCTGGATTGCCCGCCGGAGCCTGCGTAGCAGTAGCAGTAGCAACAGCAACAGCAGCAACAGCAACAGCAGCAACAGCAGCAGCAGCAGCAGCAGTCGATGAAGACACATTTGGCGCAGTCATTGCTCTACCGTGGCGATGCAGCTGTCCTGGACGTTGTTCTGGGACGACGTTGGATACACGGCGACCATAGATGTTGTTAGAAGTAGAGGTGTGACTGGGCTTGACAGGCAATGTCGTTGTCGCAGCTTGCATTCGGTCAATCTGGATAATTCTTTCTTAGCCAGAGTCCAAGCCACTTTCGGGAAAGGAGCTATGATTGTGTGTTGTGGGATCATACCTTCTGTTTCCTCTCGATGTCCAGCATACGGTTCAAAGACTTCTTACTGAAGCCCCATGGCCGATGTTGCCCCTCAGTAGAAGCCATCGAGCCACAGAACCTTGGAGTCTGGACCGTTTGCAACTATCGTCGATTGTTCTACCTGATGAATCAGAGTATCCGCATCGCCATCAGTTTCTCAAGGCGTGAATTCACCGGATAAGGCAAAGATGTGGGGGTGAGAGGCGTTGGTCCGGTTTGGATTGTTGTTGTGTTCGGGCGTGAATTTGGGTTCTTACTCAGCTGAACTGCAGACCAGACACGGGATGGAGGTGCAGACACTTAATAATAGACGACTAACAAATAACGAGCAAGGCTCTTCTTGTACTGTAGATTTGGTTTGGGCCAGCGCAGACAGAGACTCTACTTATGAAGGGACGGCGTGAAGACGGAAATCACGGAAACAATAACAACAATGACAACAACGCGACAGAACGAAGGAAAAGGGAAAAGGGAAGGGAAATGTGACGATCCAATATTATTAGAGCTGAGCTCATGGATGAATGTACCCTACGTTGTCGGCTGAATCGTGAACGTGTGACACACCATTGGCTGCTGCTTGTGACACTAATCAGTCCCATCTGACTGCTGCACCTACAAATACAGTAGTAAACCTGGGTATGGCACAGTTCTTCGGGAGTTCTGGCGTCGTGCGGTGTGACAATTTGTGTTGTGCACTGAACCTTTATTTATTCTTGGCTGAAAATTAGGTTGCCAGCACAGACAGACTGGATGCGCCTAAAAGGATACAGTACCTTCAAGCTCCAGGCTGTTGGTGGTCTAGCGCAGCGGTCATGTACGGCATTTACAGGGCCTTCTCTCCCCCGAAACGACTTTAGATAGTGCTTTACTCCACTATTTGCTCTACGATCCCCCGGGAAAGTCCTCGATCAATCCGGGATCTTCGTCCAGCATTGAGATCAAGAAACAGCTTATTCACTGAATGCCTCACATTGTCTTATTACGGAGTATTGCTTCCTATTCGAGAAGAACGAAATCTCCCATCCCCTTGGTTGGTATATATATTCACAACATCATACTATTTTGTCCCAATCTCATAAATGATAAATCACGCCAACTCTGCAGCAATAGCGGGGTTGCTACCCTCAGGGATCTCCCAGGAATCGCTAAGCTCACCAGCTATTCTTTGTAGATCTGTGACGTTGCGGGTACCTGACGCATCCGTGAACATCTCAAGCGAGGGAGCTTCTGCGGCTTAGTCTTGGGATTACCTTGTACTACATCTCAGATTCTTACGGAGGTATATGGAGCAAGTATTAGCCCCTGCCATGTCAGTGCTAGATTATGCTATTTATCCTAGAAATACAGGTTGTTATTGGCCATTTTTGGTCGTTTACGCTCTAAACATTACTCACAGGCGTTGCAAGGTACAATACTTTCCCCATGTACCTACCTCCGTAGTCATGAATAATTGTGAGAGGAGATCAAAATGAACACGAGTGTTCTTGAAACGTTTCAAAATATCCCTGCTTCTGTGCTTTTTTGGCCGGGAGTATAGCCTAATAATGCTTGCTTTTTTTTTATTCAAGGCAAGACAAGATCCCGTAGCTATGCGATTGGCAACATCAGATGTTTATTGCGATGCTATTGGTGGATATTCTCATTGTTTTCAATATGTCTAGCAGCGAGTAATATCTGGAAACTCGGGATCAGCATTAGACACAGCAATCAACCAGTGTAGATCGCAAATTCTTACTTCTATTTGCTTTCTATTACAACTACTCCAACTTTATGTTTGACAAACGATGTGAATGTTGTATATTTAACTACCAAGCGAGATGCAAGGATTGGTCATATTGAGGGCAAAGGACAAAGTCCAAGGGTACTAGTTGACACATTGGCTAAAAAACCACGATACATTGACGTTAATACAATTGCGGGTTGGTGGCTGCCAGCTGAATTGATATAACTTATTAGTAACAAGCAATCTGATGTTTTCATCCCTGGACATGGCGGGCTGCGGTCGCTGCTCAGGGATTATACGAAGGTATGGCGCATAAATATTGATAATTCCAACTGAATCACTATGTGCTCTGAAATCGGCCCAAACTAACTAGTTCTAGAAAATTCTACAGGTATTAATACAAGCTCGCTCTATGCTAGACTACAGACTACCTTTGGAATTGACAATATTAATGCGCTGTACTTTCGTACCTTCATAAGACTTGCGGGGCTATAATGTGCTCTTAGCTTGAAAGGGGTTCTCAGTTTAAGTTAGCTTTTTTTTAAAAAAAAAAAAAATTACTCGAGCTACCTAGGGCTGAACCTGGAATAAACGTTAATTATTGGGTGACGAACCATGTTAAATTTAACGTTTATTCATCCTCAGCACTACGGAGGTTGTGGTGAAAAGTCATAGGAATCAGTTACAGGCTAGCTACGGAGTAATTCCCCCAGAAATAAAAGTTTAGCGATAGGTTTAGGGTTGTGCTACAGGTAACAGGCGATACTATATTATTTCCAGGGGCAGAAGCCTGTAGCATGGCCCTAGAAAACAACCTCTACAGGCTACGCGTTGCCTAGTCATAGCGTCTAATTAGCCATTATACAGGAATTCCCATGGCTTTTTGCCGGAACTTCCGTATCTCCTTTGAATATAAAGGTTTAATTTTCAGCTGGTACAGTAGCACTTTATTCAGGGGGGGTTAGTACGAGTACAACGGCTCAAACTATATTTTCAGACTACTGGAATCTAGCATGAGGCACTAAGTGTTATTGCATCATAATCAACTACATTCCACATGTGATGGCGCTCACGAATTGAGCTAGCTGCCAAGCCAAAACCCTGATCAAGACTATCCGTTGCATTGTTACTGGAATAATAAACGCATAGCCCTTCACATAGAAACGTTGATTGGTTGCCTTTTCTCAAGAACTGATATTCACCACAGAGCAACCTTCATCAGTACTTCCAGGGCCAAGACGGGTAGTTATTCAATGCCCAGCATTGCGCCATCTTGGTACCAAGGCCTGTTCATCTCCTTTCCATGTAATCTTACTTCTGCTCCTCATGGTCTTGGCCTTCCTTTCCATCATGATGAACCACCCCATCTTCCTGGTTATTCTGCAATTCCTTTCGCGTCTTCAAACCATGCCTCTCCAACTCCTCTTCGTAGGTGCAACATGCGTCCAAGTCTCCTCACCAATCACCAAATTCAAAAGACCACTTATGGGTTTCCCCGATGGGTCCTTCAGCAGCTTTGACAACTCATCGTCGGCCTCTTTTTCTTTCTACTTTGGTGCCGCACGCCTCACCCATTAAGGCGTTAGCCGAAGCTTCAACTCAAGTGATATGTCGTAACCTTACCATTTGGGCGATATTCTTCCGGGAGCTTGTCTAGAGTACTGACTTCAAGAAGATGCTCGTTTGTACCTCTGTTCGTCGCCGAGATTCTGTCAAGCATTACTTCAAGAATTCGAGGGAGCCATTGATGTTAAGATCCAGCGGACGTTGAGGATTGATTGACTGTCACTTTTAACACCGAGCTCGGTATCGGAGAATAAAATCCACCCCTAAATAAATGTTATTCGGTGGATCGGGTGGCTTTTCATAAACGTGGAATTACCGAGCCTATAACTGAGTAGAAGAGTGCTAGATATGCTAAACAATTTAAAAACAAGGTATTCTTTATGGAATTTAATTAATCTTAGCATACTAGACACTCTTCCAATTAGTTATGGACCCTGGTAATGCCAAGTTTTCAGAAAGCCTTGTCGTGCTCCTTGGCTTCTTTGCATTGCGATATAACTGCATCGAGGTTGTCTGGTCAGTACGGAGTACCACAAAAGCCTCCGAATTTATGCCAAGTTGATGCGATGCGAAGGACCGTCCGGACGAGGGATTGCTGCTCCCCAGATATCATATATAATTCCTTGCCCTATGAATTGGAATCGGTCGTAGTGCCAAAGAACTTTAACCGTTATCGCCGCATTGCAGGAATGACCGAACATCGTTGTTTACTGAAGATGAAAGCGGTCTTTCCAGGACGTCCAGTCTATCCTAGTAAGACCTCTCGAACTACTGCCAATGTTGCCTTTCACCCGTAAATTTTCCCTCGACACGAATTTTCCTTCTCCCTTGCAAATTAAAGTCATGACATGGTAAGCCTCTTCTATCTCATCAAGACGTAGTTGATTCTGTGCAAATCTCAACTCCACATCAACACCTTGTTCTTTTCCGGGCGCCGTGCCCCCCATGTATTATTTTTGGGGAAGACGTTGTCTTTCCTAGCGAAGGGTCTTTTCATGCCTTATTAATACACTTGTATCACCCTCCTCTGGTTAAATCTTTCCGTCATCAGGGATATTGATGAACGTCCTCGGTCCAGAGCCGCCTATTTTACTCTGGATAAATTTCCTTCATTATATGAGGGCAAGATTTTACTTACCTCTATATTCAATGCTGGCCACAATGAAGCCATAAGAACCAAATTCACCGCATACTGAGCTATAAGTCGTTCTTGCTCTCCCAGGCCCCTAGGCATCTTTTCTCGAAAACCTGTAGGAGTTCTAGGTTTCGGTTGCTTGGTGATGGAAACATCGTCGGGTTTGGAGCGCGACTTTATGGGTTGGTGGACTGGTTGGTTGACTGATGAATTGGCTCGCCTCACATTTTCTGATATTCTGATCAGGAAGGCTCTTGAGCTTGTGTAGAACGTACAGTATTGAGTCCTGTCTCCAAAGCAGCTCAGCACGCGAGACACATGCTTCCAGAGATCTGTTCTGGGCCTTCGGATTCTCAGCAAACTGATCTAATAAGTACAGAAGAACGGTGCCCGACATCACTTAGAAGGCTCTAATCTCTGTAGCTATTTCTCCGGAACCAAAGAAGATGGCTAAGTTCAGGCAATGCCTGTCAGCATCTCTTCCTTCGGTAGTTTATTTGAATCGCACACCTTGCCGTATTCAGATATGCCATTTGATGCGAGGAATGCCCTTCTTCTGTTAGTAATCACACTACAAGTGACATTTATCAATTGTAGCAATGTACAGTCCACGTATCAGGACCCCGCATCTTTAAGTCGCAATCCGGAAAACGACGCTGTCCAGTTAAGCTACACATGACGCAATATCATCAGATCTGAACGCAATACAGGTATCTGGGTTACATCCAATTTTAATTAGTGGGTCAAAATTCTAAATAGACAGCTCTTGGCTGACAGAGAACTTCTTCTCCAAGAGTGCTAACGCTGTTTTGAGTCCCGCGTCTTTTGCGAGCCAAGAAGCGGGAAGCATATTATAACCAGCTCAGTTCTAATTCGATAATAAGGTTCTTTTATCTGCATATTCATCCTTGCTACGCTGTTAGTCAAAACTATAAGTGTAATATTGCCATAATGGCGAAGGCACCGGGTGATAAGATATGAAATTCAATTCCAATTTGTATATCTGCTCTTTTAGAAGGACAGCCCCCAACACTATTTACCCGTTGATGTAAATTACATCCCCAATACCAAGATGAAGACTTTATCCGAGCAATTACAGTACAACAAATCGTCAGGCAATACACTGCACCTGTCGGATTATACCAACATATCAAATCTCTTCCATTTTTAGGAATAGTGACAAGCGATGTGACTCCCTTGACTTCGGGTCAATAGACTGAGATAACAATCACCTACACGGTCGGTGGAAGTGGTGTTGCAGATGGTGCTTTGATTAAGGGTCCATTCAAAATTCTATTTAGTAAGTAGTAAAAGGTCCATCCACTCATTCTCAAAAATTAGAACACTGTACTAACTAGGGGAACGCAGGACTAGACAGTGTTCAAAACATCGGACTCATCAGTCGATAAATATATATCAGCGGAATATTCTGCTGGCAAACTAGTTCAAGGCCAAACTCCGGCTAACGTGCAGGAACCAGCAGTTAGATTCGATCAAAAAGGTCATGAGAGACCTTTCCAAAAAGCAATCATGGTCGATATCGTTGACGGCTACCTAAATCCAAGCGATCAAATTGTGGTCTGTTTAGACGACAAACGGTTTGGTACCAGAGGTACTCGTGCTCCGACCTTTGTTGAAGAGAACTTTGCTATGAGAAGGTATATTGACCCAGTCAGTACATCATGGTTCGCTGCAATGAAGCCAGATATTTTCTTCGGAATTAAGAGTAGACCCATCTATGGCTTGAAAGTACGCTCGCCGAGATTGGTTGCGCCTAGAACTTCGTTTCCTCTGCACGTCCATGCCGAAGATCAATGGGGTAATCCCACGGCAAGTTGGCTAGTTTATCGGCTACTATAACTATCAGAGATACAGCTACTGCGAGTATTGTATTTTCGAAACAGGTTGATGTTTCTTCTTAAGGGTGGACTTACGCAGTCTGTGAGATCTCTTTAGATACCACAGGAGATTTTACCATCTTAGTTCAACTCAACTCCTCAGAAGAAGATAAGTCCTACAACATAACAGAGTACGTCTCAGTATCAGGTACACTCCCTGTCCCACGGATTTTATACGCTGATCTTCATGTTTACTCCGACGATACAGTCGGAACAAATGACACAGCCTACAACTTTTCCTACTTCCAAAAGATAGCAAGTCTAGATATCGTAGACTACACGGCCAACAACTTCAACATCACCAGCGCAAAATGGGTGCAACGCTAAAAATTATCTGAAACATCAACAGCGAAGGCGAATTCCTTGTATTTTCAGGCACAGAGTGGTGCGGTAATAGTGCGGCCAGCGGTGACCACCACAACGTTGTATTCCTAGACGACCCAACCGCAAATCCACCCGAGTTTCCCCTCGACAAGCATGGCAATGTTGCAAGAAGTTTCGAACGGAATAAAGACAGTCCAGCAGAATTACAAACTGGTACTTGGCTACTGGACGAACTATATGCGACTCGTAGGTTTGCTATATACTGATGATGGGTCGATACAAGGAGATGATGTCTCTATCAAAAGGGATTACGAAGTCAAGTTGAATTCCGCTTTCTATGGCAGTATTGGTTTCTCCTCAATTGAGGCATTCGATGCTACAGGGCTGATCTTCAAGCGTGATCTCTGGCGTGAATCTTCAGTCAAAGTGGAAACATGGAATAAAACTTTGCATTACTTGGGGAGGTGCACGACTGTACGATAGATAGAGAGAGGCAGTCTGGAATGGTTCAATGGAAGTTCCAGGTACCACGATATCAAAAAGTCAAGCACTCGGCGGTGTTTGTTATATACCAGAAGGAGAGCATATCTCCAAGGTCAACAAACAAAAACTTATTTTCCATACAAGAACAAGTGGTGATTTCGACGGTGTAAATCTTTCCTTCGCAGAGAATGTTAAAGCAACTACGAATATATCGTTTAAAGGTAGTTTAGGTAGTTATGTGACAGTAGGTGATGCTTTGGAAGGAAATTCACACAAGGCAAAACCTACTTGGTCTTCGGAGACGAGTTGGGAAGCTATATAACCTGGTGGAAAAGGGGTTGAGATCAAAGGTGAAGCTTACTTATTTGTGAGGGCTGAAGTTGTTCCAAAAGTTAAACTTCCGATTCGTGTTAAAGGGTCGTTTTCAATGCCTATGAAGGGAGGAGAGGAAAAGGCGGGTTATTTTGTAGGGTGGGAATGGGATAGCGGAAAGGTTATTGCCAGTCCTCTGTTCTTCAACTGAAGCTATTTCAATGGTTTAGATTTCATTGAGATGAATAACACAGCTAGTCATTTGTGGAGAGCTGTGGCTTTAAGCCGTCCTAGGTTGATAACTGAGGAGATATCGATTTGCTGGTTGAGCGGGTTTAGCGTTCCCTAAAGCAACCTATCGCTACAGGGCACTAAAAGCAACTTCCCAACAACAAAAACACCACAATTTCATATTATATATTCTACAGCTAAATGTTACAGTCTATGTGGTTTTACAAATTATTCTAAAAGAAGACAAGTTTCTTGTCCTCGCTATTATTATACTCTAAATATAAGGAAGGATACGGGGGACAAATTCAATCAATCATGGTCTGCCTTCAGCATAACATCTCATCTGCTGGTTCCAATCCAGCTGTCTGGATGGTTCAACCACAGCTCCATAGTCAACAGCAATGTGAGTGCAAGTAACAGCTCTCGCATATAACCCAGCATCGCGTTTTCTGGCAGCTTTAGCACTTGCCTTATCAGCAATAGCAAGCACGCCTTTCCCATGCCTATCCTTAGCATGTACATTCGCATGATTCTGCACCAGAACTTCAACAGCTGCAATTCGGCTCAAACGCATTGCAATGTGGAGAGCTGTCTCGCCCGAGCGGTTTCGTCGATGAACATTGGCTCCATGCTGAATCAGGGTCTTCAAGACTTCAACGGTGGTCTTATGGGCGAGTCCGCGTTTTATGAACGACATGATGGGTGTATTGCCTTTTGAGTCATATGAATTAACATCAACCTTACTCTTAATAAGGCGGCCAGTTTCGGCTACAATATAATCGTGGCGAAGTCGAAGAAAGATTTTATCGTTAGTGTTCTTGCGTTTAAGATTCTTGTTGGCGTCACCGCTGGCTGGGGTTCCATCTGCGGCCCACACTGTCAGACAAGACTCTGCTAGACAGTGCAGACCATTCATGCCACAGTTCTCAGCTTCGGGATGGCCGCTTATTGCAAGTGAAATTGTTTTTCGGAGGCTTTCGTGGTACTGTGCTTTATCATCCCTAGTTGTGAAGCTACTGGCTACAGGCTTTTTAGCCACATATGCTAGCGTTGTGTTGTCGGTAGTATTTTCTCGGATGGGCAACATCATTGGTTGAAGCAGTGGAAGTTCGCAGGTGTTCGTCGTTGTCTGGGTCTTCAGACGTTTTTGAACCTCGAGATGACGTCTGATCAATTTCCGGCCCCGGAAGTCCCTTTTCATTAATTCGTTAATTGAAAATCCTCCCATTGCTTCGAATGCTCTCTGCGTCGAGTCCGGATTCATATCGTATTGAGTCAGAACATGCATAGGGGTCTGGCCATAATCGTCACAATCGTGGAAATCAAACCCAAACTTCCAGAGGAGGGATAGAAGAGAAGTAATGTCCTCACTACCCCTCCCATCAGATCCTCTACCGTACGCCGCAAATGAAACCGGGTTGAGTGTATGCATGAATGTCTGCCCTGCGGCATTTTTAGCATCGACGCTGATACCTTGCTCAATAAGCCAGACAAGAATCATCGTACCAGCACCGTAAGATGCTGCCGAGTGAAGAATAGTATTGTGAAACCCATCAACCTCATCAATTGCAAAACTGTCTGACGCAGCAGCTTTTGCGTCGTACGCTTCTGCTATCGGAGTATTGTCACCATCCTGCCAAGCTTGTACGATTGAACCAATCCACATATGCGATGGAGGTTCTTCTAATTGACATTCGAGGCATTTGGAGGATCTGGGATCTCCTCGACATAGTTCGGAGCAGCAGTCACGACTTTTATAGATCTGCGAATACTGGTGTTGAGCACATGCCATGTATTCGACTTTTCCCTTGGCTGATCCGTTTTCAGCATCAAGTGAAATATCGCTGGCTGGATCTGACTGGTCATAGAGCGTGGGTATGCCAGTAGCAGCATACGCCTCATAATCTAACAGTTCTTCCATCAATGCGAATGTCGGGTCTGGCTCACCTCTCAGTTCTTCATTGGGTGTTAGCATTGGCTCATCGAAAGTCACTGATTTTCGTTTTAAAGACGCTTCCGCAGCCTCCGAGGTAAATCGCTCTCCATATAACTCCAGAGAGTCTCTAATTGACCTGCGTCGCAAAATGTTTGGAGCGCTAGCCGCTGATGTCCCAGGTAGTTCCATCGTCGAGGTATTTCGCTTTTTCGATGAGGGCAGGGAGAAATCTCCGAAGGTGTCTTGATGAATTGAATACAACCTTGCAGGTGTTGAGTATCGTAAAGATGTAGAGGTTGAATTTCGGATGCTTGGGATGGAACTTCTCGTTGAGTATTCTGATATCGACTGGACGCGTATAGACTCGCCAAGCGAGCCTCTGAAAGAACGGGTCACGGTTTGAGTTGAGTCTCTCGATGAACATGAAGAAGTTAATGATCTAGAGGTCGTTGTTGTCGATTTTGATTGCCAGCTTCCTTGAGTGCTTGCCGATAATCTATTCATGATGAATTCAAACTTATCCAGCGCAGTAGACGAGTATTTTGTTGGATCCCTTCCTCTTTCGAGCATGCGTTGCCGGAGACCCTCGGCTCTGTTCTTTTTTGTAAACTCGGCGAAATCCTGTTGATAGGAGGGGATTTGGGGCCTTGGTAGAGGAAATGACGTCGGAAGGGCAAATGTGTCACCGTCGACTTCTTCGTTGGAACTGCTCGAGCACTTTCCAGTCGCCCAGTCTTCAAGGCCATCATGGAATAGAATGGGCGACTCTCTACCTTCCCCGTCATACTCGTGAGATTGTTGAGCACTGCGATTTCTCAGATGATCTAATTTACGTTTCATTTTGAGTGCATACGATTTTTCAATTCTGTTATCCATTTGGTCTTCATTAACTGGTCGACGCCGAATATCATTTGGCCGGGGCCCCAGAAACGCACTAAGTTTCTCCTGCGCATGTCGCTTTCTGTTGATTGTCAGTATTTCAAGGCATAGCAAGTTCAAAATCAATTCAAACTTACTCAAACCTCAAATCTTCATCTCGCATGATAATAGGAATATCGTCAATGTCAATGTCAGCCATCGAGTACAAGCGAGCTAGTTTCCGCTCTGTAGAGGGTTCCCATTTCACCCCTGGCGCTCCTCTCTTTTTCCTCTTGGATTTTCCATGGCCTTCGGCCAATGGACTAACGGACTCTGTAAGAGCGGGCGACTGGCCTATTGAGGAGTATGACAATGGTGTTGTCAAATCAATCGGTTGCTCTGATATCAACGAGCTGACAACCGGCGGACTAAAGAGAGGGCGGGGCCAGGGCGAAGCCATCCAGCCGTAGAGTGACAACGAGGTCGACACCTGAAGACAAGGCGACTGACTGACTGACTGACTTATTTACTGCGAACAAAAACAGAACACAGCAGACGAGTAGTTCAAGTACTAGTAGCGCTCGACTTAAACTGAATATGAGATTAGATGAAATAAATTTAGCGATTCTGAGAGGGCAATCAATCCCTTTCAGCCTACAGTGTCGTTTTGTTGGCATCCTCATGGCCAATGGGAGGTTTTCACTTCATGCACTTGATGATGAGAAACTCGGCCGTGATAAATGCACTCGCATTTTGGCGCTATTCGGTGAGAGCGTTGCAGTCTGTCCAATACAGATGACGAAGTCCATTCTCGTAAAGGAAGCCTGACACAGGACTCCTTGATGCTCTGATACCCTGATGCCCTGATGCCCTGATGACACTCTCGTAGTTCTGTTGCCTTGTCTCAGCCTTCGGTGTAAGAAAATGGTTCGCATTGCAGTGGTGGTGGTGGAGGCGGTGAGTGCGCCAAGTTTTTTGAAGAGGTTGTTATTTGCACTTTGCTCGGGGCTGTGGCGAACCCCTTTCAAAAATAAATCAGTACAGTATCTCAATGCTAAACCCACCCCACCCCAGAATACTTCAACACACGACTAAATATTAATAAAGTGTGGCAAGCCAAAGATGAAATTGTCTATTAGTCCCATGTTAACCACCAAACCTCAATACGAGTGTGTGTATACTTTTTTTTTTTTGAATATGATCATCTACAACGATTCGCCTCCGTTAGTCGTACTTTTATGGGGCACTTGATTTTTGCATTTCATGCTTACTATACCTTTCAGATTATCCCTGAATTTAACTCTTGCATTTAATTCTTGCACTTAATTCTTGCACTTATTTCTTGCCTTTATTTCTTGGCCTTATTCCTTGCACTTATTTCTTGCCTTTATTTCTTGGCCTTATTCCTTGCACTTATTTCTTGCCCTTATTTCTTGCACTTATTTCCTGCACTTAATTCCTGCACTTAATTCTTGCACTTATTTCTTGCACTTCAATGCTTGCAATCTTGTCTGTCGCTAAGCACTTGATGTCTTTTGTAAGCAAACG
This sequence comes from Pezicula rhizophila, assembly GCA_022190145.1. Taxonomy (NCBI): domain Eukaryota; kingdom Fungi; phylum Ascomycota; class Leotiomycetes; order Helotiales; family Dermateaceae; genus Pezicula; species Pezicula rhizophila. The sequence goes on from JAJONI010000422.1 coordinate 15,760, forward strand.
ACTGAAACTATGGCAAATTCAAGTGCACAATATACTTGTTTGAGCTTTTTAATTGACATGGAACTCCATGTATAAAAAGACAATGGAGACCTCTTCAAGATCCGGATCATCTCGAATTTGCTCCAAGAAGCTTCTCTAAGATATATTGTTTGCGCCTTCGTGCTTCCTTGCCATACACAATATCACGCTTCTTAACATCAGTGACCAGCAGATAATATACAATGCCGTCTTGTAAGCGGTTGCCATACTTCACCAGACAGACCACATCTTTTTTCCTTTCCTTTGGGGGTTAGAACAACCGAGAGTGGTAATCTCGCTAGTTGATTTGACTACTTCCCCCTTTTCGGATAGCCGAGATACCTCACTAACCTACGTCATTAGACAAAGCATCCAACAAAAAGAAGGCTTCGGAGTGTAAGAATCGCATCAACGATTTCTTAGACAGAGAGGGCCCATCTTCCAACTCGAATCATCAGCGGCGGAATTATGTCGACGAAGCCACGCTAATTAACGCAGCAAGAAGGCGGATGGCAGGGAAGATTAAGGATTTTGATAAAGATTTTGAGGCAAAGCGGAGTCACAATACGCGACAATGATAGTGGACTCTTTTGATAATGCGGGAGTTACGGGATTAAATTTGTCGTTGCTTTCTTTGTCTGGTATGAAAGTTCTTCAATTTTTGAAGGCTACGATCCGTGCTAATCTTGTTCGTAGGTAGAAGACTTCTCCGAGGGGATTTGCTATGAATCATCTAGTGAAAATAAAGCATTATATAGACTCGTAGAAAAATAAGTCTATTATACCTCAAGTCCTTACCTACTTCTTGTGATTTCGAACTAGATTCCCAATTTGCCTTGCTGTACCCTACCTAAGTCGCACCCAACCTCAAACCAACCGCATTACTGTTATAGAGTAACATCATATGACTTCGCTTGATGACTTTAAGGGGAAATTGTACGACTTTTTATCTTAAATAAGTATAAAGGTTGATAGGGTCATGCAAGGCGGTCGGGCGGTATGGGTACGCTGCCAGCTGGAGGTGGCTGGCGCTGAGCCAAAGCCACATACGCTAGAAAACACAACATAAGTAAGTTATGAATCACGACCACCACCGAAACCAGATATCGATAAACATTCTCCATTACAAGTCCTCATGGGCAGGTCTGCTTTTGACAGTCGGCCACTGGGTTCTCAGAAACGTTCAGTCATTCACCAGCATCGTCTGAGGAAAGATTAATCAGTAATGTAATTGAGCCCTGACTGATGGAGAAATTTCGAATGGACATAGAAACGGAAGACTCGTCGTTCGGCGTGTAGCCTCTGTGATAACATCATCCGACTGGTAGGAATTCCCCTGGACAAGGCTTCATATAAATTGATGGTGGGAAAGTTTGCTGGGCTCCAGACATCACAGTGCAGAGTGCACAGCTCGATTATCGCCGTATGCGAGGATTTAAGTATATATTTTTATACTAAATTTTCTATTAAAGGGAGGGATACTCTACGCGTCTCCCTGAACTTCCTAGGAGGCATTTTTTAGGGAAGCATTTTAGATATTATAGATATTAGTAGTATTTTGAAGCCCATATTAGTGGTTTTGCCTAAGGTAGTAATTAGGAGTTGATTTGGTTATTTCTTTACATGCTAAAGCTCCTACAATATTCATGCCTTATTATCCCAAGTCTAAGCGTACTGCAAAGTGGTTAACACTTCGGGAGCAGGATTTTGTTGAACTTAGGCTATCTGAAAATGCGCCAAAAACGGACGACCCTGCTTTTTCAAAGCAAGAGGCGATTATATCGCTTAATGATATCCAACTTTCTCAGGTACTTGTTCAATGTTGTTTTACTTAAACTTCGCCGACATATAGTAGACTCTGGTTAATCTTGGTAGGTATGGTCTGGCATGATTCTTAGTACGTATAAAATATAAGCTGGCCCTTTAAATCCTTACGAAGTACTAACGTTGAATGCAGCCAACAATTACAACTGACTTGGCTTTGCAGGGCTTCCCCGTAACCAATTACTCAACATAGTAAGTTCACGCAAACCGTCAAAACCAAGTTTTGAAGCTAATACTAATATTTTAATAGTTCCCAGGACTGCCACAATACTCTTCCAGTCATTTCTTCACTAGTTTATGAGAAGAGCCTACATAACAAGATCCTTTCTCATAATACTCAGTACGCCTCCTTTTTTGTCCCTTTTTTCTTCTTTTCCTGCATCCCGGGAGTATATTTAGCTAACGAATCCGTAATCCTGGCTCAAATTGTCTGCTTCCTATTGTTTATAGTGGTCGACAAAGAAGATCGGGATCTATATCGCCAGCATAGTTGGGAGCGCAGCGTGCGGCAGATATTTTATTCCATTTTAACCTTTTATGTCACTAAATTCAGCCTTGTCTGGGAAACCATGTTGAGGAAAATTTACTAATTGCCTACAGAGGGTGATTCTCGACCCTAAAAGGTAGCACTGGGACGGCATTCACACTTGTACTTCAAACATCTGTTGCACAAGCAGGCGGCGTTATTGGATCCAAGCTCTTCCGATCTAAATAGGCATACAATGACTACAAAACCTCATTTGCTATCTGCCTCGCAGCCATCGTAGCATCTCTTTTTGCGAACCTATATCCTTGGTATTTAACGCGAAATGTGGAATATGATGTCCGGCGCATTCGACGTGAGCGAATCAATGCGGAGGAAACCGGTCGTCTATTTGTCGAGGATGACATCAAGGTCACCAGGCTTCTGGTCGGAAGAAACGTAGTAATACACCTTGAAAAGTATACCATAGAGTAGTTGCCTAGCTTATCAGCCAGGTTGTTGTAGGCAGAAGTCTCCATGCTAAGAGGATTTTGGAATTCCTCTTGTTTTCAATTTTTGCATGTGAAAGCTGTTCTATCCGTTGATCACTCTGCTAATGCTCGCTTAACGTACTTGATGTCGATGGTGTGCTCCTCCCAGGATATTTCACCACAACACGCTCCTAAGATAGGACCCCACACATGGCGCAATTCTGCGCCCCATCTTCGCAAACCAACTATGACTTAACGATGGAAATCGAACGCATCTAAGTTTTTTAACTTCGCCAATAACCCGTCAGTAGCATGCGGTCAGGAATTGCTCCTATCCCCCAAACGGCATGATTACCACTAAGTGGCATTTTCTGCGTTATAGTAAGTTAAATTACTCCAATAGATTTGGGGTGCGATGTCGTTATCCCAAATGGTTCTGATCCCATTGGAAATAAAACTCTTCGTTACGGTGCATATAGATATAGCTGAGAGGCGAACAATGAAGTGAATAAAAAGTCTTAAAACAACACCTTCTAACCTCAGACTTGTGCTCACCTGTTCCAGTCTCTAATAAACAGTAACTCCGTAGTTCTTGTTCTTACAATCAAGGCTGTGCTCTAGCTGCAACAATTTCAATATGGCTCCATCCATTTCACAGATACAACACGAGGCTTCCACTGTCATCCGAGAAAAGATCTCGACTATTTCAAAGGAGAGTTTCGTACCAACAGACCGTGAACAGACTCCTACCTCGAAGGAGACCTCTGTAGAGACGCCCCGTGTCAAAAGACAAATAGACATAGAAGGAGGAAAGACTGACGCATCGGTAAGCGCCTTGCTGGGCCACAATTTAGGTTCATAAATGTCTAGTTGGTGGACAGTGGTTGAGTTGCAGTATTTGATATCTTATTCAGCCAATTTGCTGTTTTTTACTTTAATATCTTCTATTTTGTAATATGGAGTCCTGACAAACTGACTATCCACCAGTATCCCCAATATCTTCCGACATGGGACCACAGCCAGAAATATCCGCCCTTGAAACCATTTGCTCACACAGAGCACGGCAAGGATGCTGACCCAACTTTCAAAGAACTTCTCCCAGAAGGCAGCAAGATCCAAAAGCTGACCCCAAGTATTGGCTCGGAGGTTACAGGTGTTCAACTTAGCAAGCTCAGCCCTGCTGGTAAAGATCAACTAGCTCTTCTTGTGGCCCAACGCAAGGTTGTCGCTTTTCGCGACCAGGATTTTGCAGATCTACCACTCCAAGAGGCTCTTGATTTTGGAGGGTATTTCGGACGCCATCACATCCATCCAACTAGTGGAAGTCCAGAAGGCTTTCCTGAATTGCATATCGTCCATCGCTATGGTGCTGATGGAAATCATTTAGACCTGTACCTTTCAGACCGCAACAGTAGTGTCAGTTGGCACTCGGACGTAACGTATGAAGCCCAGACTCCGGGAACAACCTTTTTGTATATCTTCGATACACCTGAGGTTGGGGGTGATACTGTGTTTGCTAGTCAGGTAGAGGCATATAACCGATTGTCAGAACCCCTAAAGGAGAGGCTACATGGGTTGAAAGCTGTTCATTCGGGCTTTGAGCAAGCCAAGGCAAGTCTGGACCGCGATGGCGTTGTGAGACGCGAACCTGTCAAAAACGAGCATCCCATTGTCCGAACTCATCCAGTAACAGGGGAGAAGGCACTTTTTATCAACCCTGGGTGTAAGTCTTTTCCTGAATTCTTTTAATTTATTTCAAAACGAGGGCTAATTCTCGATAAGTTACTCGCAGTATCGTGGGTCTGAAGAAAGAGGAATCAGAGGCGCTCCTTGATTTCTTGTTCAAGCATATCGGCCGTGGAGTAGACTACCAAGTCCGCGTCAAGTGGGCGCCAAAGACTGTCGTTGTTTGGGATGTGAGTTTTTAGTCCCTTCTCTCTTATGATTAATGCTGAATAGGTGAATAGAATCGCATTACAGTCCACTCAGCGACTGCTGATTGGTCGACTGGGGAACGCCGCCATCTAGCAAGAATTACACCTCAAGCCGAAATTCCCTTTGAGACACCTTATGTGAAGAAGGAAGTAGAGGTTAAGATTTGAATGCTTTGAGAGATTACTTTAGGGCTTTAAGCACACGTGTACTTGCTTTAGTAAACTATATATTTGTTTTTTATACCTACTAGATTCTAAATCCCTTTACCCTTATAAATGCACAAACAGCTTTTTAGTAGATTACTGTTCAGGTACAGGCTTTACACAAAACTCGCTCATAAACCTATGTTTTATATGTATTATAACTCTCTATCCCTTCTTTTCAATCTCCTCTCTAATAACTATAGCTTATAGCTAATGGTGATTATATCAGTGTCTTAGGTCTATTTAGTGGAACTAGGTTTAGAACTATAAGCATGGTAGATAAAAAGCATCCAGAATGCTGTTAACAAGGTATAATCGAATGATGCTCGTAAAATTGATACTTTCCCTATCTAGTTTCTCTAAATCAGACTTCTATAGACCCCTTCATGGGCTATCCTCCAACCCCACCAGCCTCAAGGATACCTCCCACAGCTTCCTCGCCTTCTCCTTATCATAAGCCCATGGCGCATATCCCGACGCAAACACCCCTTGACTTTGATCCCACTCCCCAATGATCTGGCAATCTTCAAGATACTTCCCACCTACGCCCTCCAAAGCCTTCGCAGTAGCTGCCCACGTCGTTGTCGCTGCTCCCTGCTCCGGACTTTTGAATATCTTACTTAGATGCGGATCCTCCTTCCAAGAATCCTTTGACCCCTCGGGTAGATGCTGCATCAGACCTGTCGCCGCAATACCACCGGGCTGAATGCTGAATGCATGCAACCCCTGACTCCCATACCGTCGTTCAATCTCATTCGCGGTCCAGAGATCTGCCGTTTTAGATGCGCCGTACGCAGCCCAAGGTTCGTAGTTTCCTTCGAAGTTGAGATTGTCGAAGTTCACCTCAGACATGTGGTGCGCGACTGACGAGAGGATCACGGCGCGGGAGGGTAATTCTGGTGTCGCGCCAGACAGCAAAGCAGGCTTCAGAAGATTGAAGAGTAAGAAGTGCGCGAGATGATTGGTGCCGAGCTGAGTCTCAAACCCGTCTTCAGTCCTGCCCTCAGGAGTAGCCATGACGCCGGCATTTGCAATAAAAATATTGAGGGTCGATGAGCTAGCAAGGAAGTCAGAAGCACATTTCCTCACGCTGGCGAGGGAGTTGAGATCGAGGTGAAGGAGATGCACTCGTGGGGAGGAGGCGAGTTGGCCGAGTGCTGTGGTGGCTTTGGAGAGGTTTCGTGCTGTGAGGTAGAGGGTAGCACCGGTTTCGAAAAAAGCGCGGGCGGTTTCTACCCCGAGGCCTGCAGAGGCACCAGTGATGAGGATAGTTTTACCAGAAAGCTTGTTCTCGAGACCTTCATCTTTGATGATTTGCAAGGCAGTTGGGCGAGCATCTCCTGGACCTTCAGGGTTCTGGTGGATAGCGACGTACTTTGTGGCCATATTTAAGATATATTTTCAAAGAAGATTGGGATAAGCAAGAACTAAAAGGTTGGCGTGCTATGAAGAAAGATTTGTAGAGGAAGTAAGATAAGTGAGAGCAAGTTGCCTACAATAAGAGGGCGAAGATGGGAGCTTTATAGACATAGCCTCTTTGATCAGCAAGATGTATGAAGTCTCTACTGGAATACGATATTACTGTAACTAACAACGCAAAGGAGAATATTATACTTTCTTCCAGAACATCCTTCAAAACGGTGCGAAACTCTCCAAGACGGGGATAGTTAGTCATAAGCAGGTTGCATGCATGAAGCATAAGGCTGAACCTCTGGGATACTACCTATCTAGGTAGCGAGGAGAGGTGAGGAATAATGTGGCGAGTTGGATACAGTCCTAGCTAGGTACTGTATCTAAGTTTTTCTTTTGTCAACATTGGCCTCGCTCGCTTTACCTCGTTCTCGCTTTCCCCATATTCTGCTAATTTAGCGCGTAAGCAGTGCAGCATGCACTGGCCTCGCAAGAGCATAAGCGCATAAGCAATGCATCTATCTGCCCGTTCCTATTCCCAGTTGGGGAACCCAAGCGCCTAACCAATACTGCACAGGCACGGAATTAAACTAAATTATCTAGCAAATAAATAGATTTATTCTAAATATCTAATAAATATAGTTATATTCAGTAAAGAGGATTAGGAGACCTAATCTTTATTATGCTTATATAAGCTTCCTAGGACAAAGTAGAAAATTTTCTATTAAGTAGCTATCAAGTTATACTCTTCTATAATACTTCGTGCAGGCCCAAACAACCCCCTATTACTGGCTAAGCCGCGGCTGTGTAAATCCAGGGTAATTAATCAACTAATCACTTAACTAGAAAGCCATCTTTTTAGCTAGCTATAACTGGTTAGTTGCACTTATACTGAAATAGGGTTTGTTTTAGGCCTGTACGAGAATGTTCTCGTCTGTTTCCCCCTGTTTCTACTATTCCTAAAGAAGACTATTGACTTTGATCCTACAGCAAGGAAGGCTTCTAGAAGCTCTCCAAGCTAGATAGAGCTGGCTTGTCACGTGTAGGGCACGGATGCCTGAAGTGAAGACTTTCCCATTCCCCCTTTCCATCCCTCTCCTCGGTACCTAAGGTACCTACATACAAGCGTAAGCAGTTCGCATCAGCCTTATTACTTACAACTTGTTGTACGGAATCCCTTCCCTACCGCCCACCAGTCACGTCATAAGCGGCTCCACGGCTCTACGACTAAAATTCAGGGGCGCCGGGAGTACCTACGTCAGACCTCCCAGGTTCTTCGTACCTATCACACTGGACCGTACGAGCACGAACATGGCTGCATCCTCAGTAGACGGAACTCCCGTAACCCCCTGTGATTCTCCCACGCAGCAGAAAGTTGAGACGTCTGCCCGCTTTCCTATCACTCTCCAGTTCTTACCTCCACAGAGCAGCATCAAAGGCCCGGAAGATGATTGGACGGGCGTGTCTGATCCCATCGAGAGAAGGAGGGCGCAGAATAGACTACATCAGAGAGCCTGGAGTAGGTGACTGCACGTAAACCTTGAGAAACCACATCGAATTTCCCCCCCCCATCAAACCTTTCCCCTTCGGGCTAACAATCACGCTCCTGCTTAGGAAAGAGAAGATCAGCGCAACGGGCACAACAGCATATGCTTCCTTTCTCAGTGCCAACATCTGACCCTTCTAACAAGGTAGTAGTGCCAGGTCCCAGTGGTCCCAGCGGTCCCAGCGTCACAGCTGGTACCAGCTCTTCGGACTCTCCAGCACGCACCGAAAAGAAAGTCCCGGTTCTAATCCATGACATGGACTTGTGGAAGGTGTTCAACTCCGCAGCTGGACTCACCAACCTTCACATCACTGAACTTGGACCAATTTCGAGGGTCTGTTATCTCACTGCGAATGAAATCGATTACCTGATGTCGCAGTTTCAAACCTGGGCCAATAACAGTCGCGTCTTCGGCGTACCAACAGCTGATATACTAATTACGTTGGTCAAGATCAATGTCTTTAGGGCTTTGACCATGAATGGTGCAACACTCGGCTTCGGTTTCGACGAAGGTAAAGACGACGATGCCATCTCTCCGTTCTGCAAGCTGCCTGCTCCTTCCACGGCGAGCATTCTGGCACTGCCATCAGCCCTTCGTCCTACGGAGATGCAATTTCGGGTCCCTCATCATCCATGGATTGACGGGCTGCCATTTCCGGAAATGAGACATAATCTGATCCGTGCGGAAGACACCTATGACGATATGGAACTGTGTGGCGATCTAGTTGGCTTATTCAGTGCTGGTAGTGGCAGGACAGGCATGATTATCTGGGGAGAGCCATGGGATATCAATGGATGGGAGATTACGGAACAGTTTCTAGAGTATTGGGGATGGACTATAAGGGGCTGTTGGGAGGTTTTCGAATCCACAAATCGATGGAGAGCAAAAAGGGGCGAAAGCCCGTTATGTTTTGACAACGTATGATCCTAATATGTATGATCAAACCAGTATTAGCAATAATATAAACAATATGATATCACCCAACCCCATATCATATCGTTTGCAATATTAGAATCCCCATATATTAATATCTTAAATATGATACTATTTCTTTAGACGCTCTATTGCTTTAAGAAGGTTTAGAGGAGGCAGACAATGCTACTGTTTCTGTAGCTATAG
>JAJONI010000423.1:1309-24744 GCA_022190145.1 Pezicula rhizophila
TTTGTAAGTGCAACTTTAATAAGATGAAATGATCTATCTTCTTTCTTCCGTTAGAACAACTAGCATTCCTCGTATAATTTCTTGTCTGTCCATGCCGATTCGCACAATTTCAAGGATTCTTCTCTTATCTGTTCTTGGTAGTTTTTGACCAGAAGGAGAACACCATGGTGCTAGTAAACTTGGCCTGACTAGGCAATACAAGTGCTCAATCTCCCTGGTGCCCTACTCTACCATGTTGGTCCAATACTTATTAATTTCTAATACAATCAACTTCAGCCCGCAATCTTGAACCTCCAGCCTCTAACGCTGTACACGAAAAGCCCTATCTCCTCGCTTCGGAACTCAAAAAAAAGGAAAAAAGAAAAAAAAAAGCGACAGATATGCACAACATAGCTACGAACGCACATCCATGCAATACCAATCCAACACCTCACCCGATCTCTCATTCCTAAAATAAAGGCAGCATGAAAATATCACGTGTTCAAACTTCTGACATGGAACACCACGCATCCCCGAAGTGATAACAAATTCCAAAAGGAGGTATAGGCTAAACTAAGTACTCACCGGTAGAATATCAGAAACAGTGGCAGTTAGGACATAAGGGAGAGAAGTGGGTTCCTACTGCTGGTCTGCCTTGCAAGGGGACTTGCAGATACAGTAAATAGCGCTGCTGCAGTCTGCGGGAGATGCGATAGTTAGAAGAGTGAAAGGTAGATGGCTGGTAGCGGTTGGTAGGGATTAGTTCGTTCGGGAGCGGGAGTTGTTAGGTTACGAGTAGGGGTGGATAAGCAGGCAAGGCAGGATGCAGGATGCAGGTTGCAGGTTGCCAAAACATGACGGGTGAGTTGCATTGCATTGCATATCTGTAGCCCTGCCGAGAGTAGGTAGGCTGTTGCAAATTGTAGTTGCGTGTGACCAAAGATTTCGAGTCCACTAGTCCGTTACATCAGTGTCTGGATATCAGAAAATGAAAGTTGATTAGCTTTGAACAAGAAGATTCTTACTCCTTCTCTGAACTACCGTGCTTCGTTCCTGTAAGTTATTGAGCATTTCTGGATTGAGTAGTGAGACATATATAGACCTTGGCGAGGTCCGCTCTCAAAGAGATTGTAACGGTGCGTAAGGCAGTAAGACAGGCTTGTGGCGTTGAAGGATTTTCTTGGAAAGGTAAGAATCGTGTTACAAAATCGTAATACAAAAGTGCCGAAATCGGCTTCCAAAGACTGATCGAAACTCCAAAAACACCCTAACCGCTACACCTCAAGAGGTCACAAACGCCAACGATCCATTTCACAGCATTATATTGATGATTCATTGCTCACAGCTGACTTTCGATGCCAGCAAAGTTTCGTTCGCCGGGCCAGTGGGCGTCAGGCCAGATGCAGCGCATCGCCTCCCAGATATGCCTGTGGAAGAATGATTTAGCTTTGTAATAGGGCAAGCTGAGACACTTCAGGAACGTACCGAACGTGGATAATCTCGAGTCCATCCTTTACCTCTTGCGGTAAGTCCTTGACACTGAAGACACCATTAGTACTAATTCGGAGGATAAGAAAGGTCATCTAGAAGCTTACTCCTTTTTGTTTTGTGCGGGTAGAAGCACAGTCTTAACGCCAGCCCGGAGAGCACCGATAAGTTTCTCCTTGATGCCCCCGACAGCAGTGACACGGCCTCGCAGTGAAATTTCGCCCTACTACTTGTCAACAAAAGCTTTAACTGACGAGTCCCGGAAATAACTCACAGTCATGGCCATGGTTGGTGGCACGGCCTTTCCAGAAAATAGTGAGATAAGGGCAATAGTATGTGCCATACCAGCCGAGGGGCCATCCTTCTGATTGTTAGCATTTGTTCAAAACCAACAACGCAGTAGCGAGTTGCAAACCTTCGGTATTGCCCCTGAAGGGCAATGCACATGAATACTTCGTTTCTGCATGATATTCTCCGTAGGGTCATGTGTCAACCCCAGCTCATATGCATGGGCCTTCACCCAACTAAGAGCAACTTCTACACTCTCCTTTAGTACATCACCAAGCTTTCCTGTCAGCTGCACGCTGCCGCTACCCGGCATATCAGCTACTTCGATGAAAAGAATGCTTCCATTTCCACCGGAGCTATACGCTACAAGGCCAGTGACAATGCCAGGACGGCTACAACCGTCAGTCATTTCTCGCAAGAATATCTCATGGTTCTTACCTAGTCTTTTCGGCAATCTCCTCGTCGAACTTCTCAATGCCCAGGATTTCCTCGATGTCTTCTACAGACAATTGCGGTTTGTACTTTTCTGAGACAGTTTAGTAATTGGGGTCCGGCTGGGGTCTTTCGTGGCAATATGTGGGGAAGTGCTTACCTGCGTGGCCAGAGTCCTGTGCCTCTGCATATTCGACTGCCTTTGCGCGACATACAGACCCAATTTCCCGTTCAAGATTTCGTACACCTGACTCACGGGTGTAAGACTCAATTATCTTTGACACAACATCCTGGGAAAATTCGACCTGACCGTCTCCGAGGCCATCTAGAAAGATCAGTCAGAGGGGCCAATTTCCTTTTGGTATTGAGACTTACTTGTACGAATCTGCTTTGGGATCAAATGCTGTTGAGCAATATGACGCTTTTCTAGAGTTGTATAGCCTGAGAGATTGATCGTCTCCATACGGTCTAACAGTGGCGGAGGGATAGTATCGAGAGTGTTCGCAGTAGCAATGAAAAGAACTTTGCTGAGATCAATTGGGATGTTGACGTAGTGATCAGTGAAGGTGTGATTTTGCTCGGGGTCAAGGACTTCGAGCATGGCTGCGGAAGGATCGCCGTGGAAGTTCGATGTGCCGACCTTGTCTATCTCATCCAGCAAGAACACTGGATTTGACACGCCAACCTTTTTTAAGCCATTTACAATGAGACCGGGCATTGCGGCAACATATGTCCTTCGATGGCCTCTAATCTCTGCCTCGTCTCTGACACCACCGAGAGAGATGCGATGGAACTTTCTTCCCAAGGCCGTGGCAATGGACTTTGCAAGACTCGTCTTACCAACACCTGGAGGTCCAACCAAGAGTAGAATGGGGGACTTGTCTATCATCCGTTTTGACTTGAGAATCTCCAACTTCTCCATCGATTTCTCCTCTTCTGCTTTTGCTATTTCTGCATTGACATCACTATTGATGGTCTGCTTGAGCTTCAGGACAGCCAGGTACTCCAAAAGACGTTTCTTTACTTTCTCCAAGCCATAGTGATCATTATCGAGTTGTTTTCGTGCGCGTGATAATGTGCCTACGCCAAGCTTGTCTTCAGTCACCGCCGACCAAGGTATTTCTGATAGGTTTTCAAGATAATTGCGTGTGACTTGATATTCTGCTTGTGCTGGAGACATTTTCTTTAGCCTGTTGAACTCATGATCTGCCACCTTTGCAGCTTCCGGTGGCATCTTGGCGGCATCTATCTTCTTCTTCAGTTCGTCCATCTCGTTTGGTTCTTGTTCACCGTCGCCCGGCTGTCCCGAAAATGGCGGTGCCATCCCAGTTTGTCGCAGTGGTAGCCCGTTTAATATGCTATTCCTCTTCATGCGTTCCTGTTTACTGATCTGGTCCATGTCGATGTTTGCCGGAAATGTAGTGGTCGTGACGGACGTAAAACTGACATTGTTCTTTATATTACCAACCTGGCGCTGTAGAAGGGCAATTGCCTTTTCAAGGCGGTCCTTGATATCCAAAGCCGCCAGAATCTCGAGTTTCTCCTCCAAGGACGCCTCAATTATGTTGGTCATGAAATCTGCAAGCACGCCAGCATCTTGTATGGATTTCTTGGCTATGAATAGTTCAAGACGACGTGAGAGAATTGGGGATAACCCCTGGGAGCTGGAACCGCGGGGAAGGAGGGACGAGAGTCGGAGTAAAGTTAGAAGCTCACGGGATAATTGCTTGAGATGTGCAAATAATCCTTGAACTGCTATGTCTTCAGGGGATATCTCTTAAGGAGAGTCAGCTTGCGATGAAATGACTTCCAAGAGAGAACCGCTCACCATCATCATATTCGTATACAACGTCGGCCTCAAAGAAAGGTCGTTCTTGAGTGTATCTCTCAACCCGGACCCTCGCTACACCCTCAACTAAAAGAGCAAATTCGCCTGTACCTCGACCTTCCACGCCTGATATCTTTGCTACCACACCATATCCAAATAGATCATCTCTCGTTGCGCTCGCTGGATTTATATCAAGTCTCTCCCTAGGCTTGGCGCTCCTATCGTCCTGGGAGATCATCCGCTGTCCAGTGGGAGTAAGGAAAGGCGAATTCAGAGGCACACATGCAATCGTAACATTATCGAGTCGCTGACTCGGTGTCTTTGAAGCTGCTCTACTATAGACGGTTGAAAGTAGAGCAGGGATATCAGGACGATTTGATGCCACCGGTATTCGGAGGATGATGCCGGGAAGCAGCACAGTGTCTTTGGCCAGAGGGATTACTGGAAGAGTCGCAACTTTCGCTCGAGCCATGATGTATTATGGAATCGCTGATCACCGAGATAAAAAGTGGTGAAGAATTCAAATGGAAGCTGTAGAATGTCGTAGATGAGCTGGTGGAAGATGGTGGCAAGCCATCACATCATTATTATTGACCCGCATACCGAGGCAAACCAAAGACGGAGCTTGGGTGACTCGTGTGACGCTCGGCCTTGCGAACAAGGCTGTACCAGATTAGAGGAATTTCCTGACAACTTTGGTAAGTATAATAGTGTGCATTTGGAATGCTTTATTACTATAATGCCAATCGTATAGGTTAATCGTAATAAACTAATTTCTAATTTAGAGTTCCAAGTTTTAGTAAAGTGGTTGTACTCCCAGGTCGCAAAATAGAGAGAAGCACCCTTCTTCACAATCACTAAGTGGATTTTACAGGATTGTCAAGGCATTCTGATATCAAATCCCAGTAGTCAATTGAGCAAAGTTAAGAAGGGCAACTTAGCAAAGCCTGTTCATTCTACATTGCACTTCTGCAATTCAAGGTAAGTAAAAAAAAATCAAATAATGTCCCTCTTCGTTCTTTATCAGAGGCTGAAGTAGCCTAAAGACAAAGGCGCAAGAACCAGCGTTCACATATCTGCAGATATAACATTTTGGAGGCTGGATCAAGGAAACCAATGTCAGACATATGTTGGGCATACTCTTTCAATGAAGAGGAAGTGAACAGTCCACTGACCAAGAAGCCAACTTTGATTCGGCTGAGGCCGAGGTATTAGAACTGGTAGATTAATCTTTTGAGACCTCGGTAAAAGCTGCAATACTATAACGCAGATCCATAATATCGGGTGCGGATCTGGGTAGCAGATGTTCACTGGTTCTCTCTCTTAAAGCGCTTTGCCGATATGATCACATATGATGCTCAGAGTCCTATTGCTGCGGTTTATACATTCTGGGGTTATAGTTAAGTGGCCCACCTTGTTCTTTACTAGCAACCTAGTTGATTGTGGGGGATTCTGATGTACTAAAACCTGACTTCTCTGAGACAACAGTTGCCGCTCAACAACCAAAATACCGCTTCTCAATCCACCTCTCCTCATAGTCTGGGACTATTCTACACACAACCACTTTCACCTCCGGGAAAACGCTAGTCAGACGATTCAACCCCATCTTGCCAGCAAAGTAGGTGACGAAAACGATCTTCTCCTCTGGAACACCGTGATCCACCAAGACCTGAACTGCCATTAAAGCAGCTCCTCCGCTAGATAGCTGAGGATCAAGTATGAGGACGCTGTCGTGTGACTTGATATCTTCTGGTAGACTGAGAAAATGAAGTTCTGGCTCTCCAGTTCTCACATTCGATTGAATCAGGACTCGACCGGTCTTACAATCGGGTATGACACGCTTTAATCCATTCTCCATTGAGCTCCCAGCTCGGAGAATGACGACAGCACTCACACCACCTGTTGGCGACAGGCCATGATATTTGTTGCCAGTTGAGGTCTCAACAACCTTCTCTTTGAAGTAGCCGTTATTCATGGCACTGTGTCATTATTATCTACAAGAACTTACTTTTAAGGATAGATGAACTTACTGTTCAACAAGCAGGGTAGCCATGCGGTCAAAGTAGAAGATAAAATCTTCTGTTTCGGTATCAATGTCCTGAATAATGGTATTCATTCCTTTTATCTGAGAAGTTTCTTCGAGTAGAAGAACTTTGTTTGAAATTGGTGCATCTTCTGCGCTCTGGCCCAATTTTTTGAGAGCTGCTCGGTGGCTTGATGATTTCTCAATCAATTTCCTTTCAATGTACTGCATCATCATAGCTTGCATATGTCAGTAGCTATATGGAGACGGGTTCATGTGTTCTTACTAATGGCAACGCTGTTTTCAACTCCTCGGGGTACTATTATGTCTATATTTACTTAGTAAATGTCTTCAATCTAGAATGCCGCTCTTACCAGTAACCTTCCTTTGGGGCTCAACATATCGCTCGAAATTGGGCTTGACGAAGGCGAACCACTGCTTGATGCATCCTTCGATGTCTCGGCCACGTTCCTTGACATCTCTCAGAACTGGAATTTATGATTAGCATGGCAATGAAGCACTCGAAACAATGATAACTTTGGTAGTTCAGGACGTAATCCGAATACAACAAGATCCATATAGATTCGTTCAAGGGAGGTCGCTTACTTCTCCGAGACAGACATGTATCTGCATCTGCTTCGCAAAACACCTGAAAATTGGGGTTAATTGCAAGTCAAAAAATAATAGTTAAAAGGAAGGAGATTACCTTCATATCTAGTAGCTCCAGAACTCGAGGATCATAGAGAGCGAATATTCCCTCCAATATCAATACGTGTGGGGAATATATTGAGGTGGTCGCATCTTCTCTGGAATGTTTAGAAAAAGAGTAGATAGGGATCTCTGCTCGCTTTCTAAACAAATTCAGCCACTTGAAAAATCTAATATGTGCAATTGGCAACAAACCCTGCCTTGAGATCTCTTAGTCGCTCGACAAGAACATCGAAGTCAATTGCGTCGGGACTGTCAAAGTCATATTCATTTTGAAATGCTTTCCGTGATGCTTCGGCACCTAGAGGTTTGTAGAAAGAATCCTGCGTATTGGGTCAGCATCCTTCATCCCATCATGTCATATGTGGACTAGCCCGTACCATTGACAAAATAACAACCCAGGGAAGGTTCAATTTCGCAACAATGGCATGAGATAAAGTGGATTTACCCGAGCCTGAGCTCCCAGCAATTCCTATTATACAAACATCTGCCCATGGTCTGCAGGCAGCTGTCAGCAAATATAAGAACAAGGCAAACGACAGGCGAGTTACGGGGAATAGTGAGCTCTTTTGCTAACAATATCGACCATGGTTGCTGAGCTTTCTAGCCCGCCGGGGTATCCTAATAGGCTCTGAGAGTTCAAAAAGAAGCCTTCCTATATCATCATATGAGGTTTCCTCCGAAAATTGAGGACGGAAGGGAACAATAGGTGCAAAAAAGTGTGTTGAAGAACAGGCCGTATCAATCTCTCTCAATGCGGAAGCCTTTATAACAACAGTCACGTGTTTGATGTTCCCGAGTAGCTCCCCTGTCACGCTAGTTCTAGCGAATCTAACTGAGGCACTAACGCTAACGGAACCTTCATAAAACTGATCCCAGCAGAATCTGCTTGTCTGCCTGTCTCCTTCCCACAACCATATTATTCAATCTTTCATATAGCGATATCATAGGCGCAGTGCTGGACACTTGAGTCCTCTGCGAGCTCCTCATGCCACATGGAGACTAACTAATCGACATTGTTGCAAGATGGTGAGTACCCCCATCTTGAGCATAACAATTCGTCCGAGTTGTTGACGGCAACTCAGGCTTCTTCAACTACAGCTTCGCGACATGCCTTTGAGAGGCGTGTTGAGGATGTCAAACCCATGAAAAGGTATGTGCCCTGTCTTTCTCGCAGCATTGGTTGTTACCAGACGCCGACACAAGCTCTGGTAGCTGCTACCTCTCTACCCCACCGCTTTTTTGGCAGGCTTTACATGATGCTTTTCATCAACTGGGAATCTCTCCTAAAAATTACGCATGCGGAGAACAAATTTAGTTGTCTATCTGAATTATTGCCTTTACCCTTCACGATGCATCCTTACAATTTGATTCACGAGCTTGGCTAACATCCTTGCTTGACAGTGATATCAATGCTCTCATCCTCGACTACCTCACGACTGAAGGTTATCCTTCCGCTGCGGCCAAGTTTTCTAAGGAAGCAAACCTTCGCCCACAGCAAGAAGAAGAATCAATGAAGGCTCGTCGTGAGATACTACACTCGATACACAAGGGGAGCATAGAAGATGCCATAAAGGCTCTGAATGATCTCGAACCTCAGGTTAGTACATGATGTATATCTTCTTCGGCATCTTGCCATGATTATACACGGGTTCATGCACCACTCATAGCCTTCGGGTCGTTGATGAGAAACAATACCAAAACTTCAGTCCTCAGTATGAGCAAACAGACAGAAAAATTGTGTATTAAATACTTATAATTAGTCCCGGGTGCTGACTTACTCGAAGGTTCTTGATAATAATCCAGCATTGCACTTCGCACTTCTTCGGCTCCAGCTGGTTGAGCTCATTCGCCAGTGCACCTCGACACCTGGTGCTGATATCTACCCAGCATTGACATTTGCTAGGGAGCAACTAGCTCCAAGAGCTCCTACCACACCCGAGTTCTTAGAAGACCTTGAACACACCATGGCACTTCTGTTTTTCCTACCAAATGATCTGGAGCCAAAATTAGCTGCTCTTTTGCACCCTGATCTTCGTCGGGAAGTTGCGGACAAAGTCAATAAGGCTATATTAGCCTGCCAGAATCAGCGGCGAGACGCTTCAATCAGAAATCTTGTACGTCTTCGTGCTTGGGCTGAAAATACTGCCCGAGAAAACAAGAAAGACCTGCCAGCTCATCTTGAGCTCGGCCTTGACGGAGATGATCAAGAGTCTCGCGATGAGCTGAACACGAATGGCCTTGAGCCTATGATTACGTAATGAAAGCCATGGAGGGCATGGCGTTTTATGCTGATTGATCAATACGAACTGTAACGGTAACGGCTACTACGACAGGCGTTGGGTGGGCGGGTTGCATTGGCGTTCATTGGAGGCAACCCCGGTATAGGGTAAGACTCAGGACGTGATTATGGCGTACCCTCGATTCTATAATACCTGGGAACTGGCCATTCAGAATAATTGATTTTTGAAATGTGAATTATGAATCCCATTTTCAGATGGAAAACTATTGTAAACATGGAAGGCAGCCGTGCTTGTATCTCTACCTAACAAACAGGGCGGTGAGCCCGAAGCGCGACAACATGTGTCAAACATCGATCGATTATAGCATTGTACACGTACCTGGCCCAAGTTATCGCAAAGATTGCTTGATTATTGAAGATATTGTTATTCACGTTCCTGCAGCTGCATGGAGGGACGTATCAGAACGTGGAAAGAGTGCGGACCCCGAATGAGCCGATCCGATGAGCGGCCTGCCTACGTTACGTCACATAAGGGTGAAAGGCTGGGTTTCGGAGCTTCCATGTACCTAACTAAGCTAACTACACCACATTCTTTTCCTTTGCTGCAGCGCTTACATCTCTTAGTATCTCTCCAATCTCTCTCAATCTCTCTCTCTCAATTGCTGCTCTTCTGTCCCTAAGACTCGGTCGCCGTGACCATGAACCATCGTCAATAGCCATTTCATACTTAGCAAATGGCAATTGGTAACATGTTGCGACAGAGCTTCACCAGGACCCTTGCGCGTCCAGGTGGTAATGGAACTGCAGCGCGCACGTATCCCGTTTTATCCCTCAGTCAATTGAAGACTCCTTCCAGCTTCGCAAGTAAACGCGCATTGCACTCAAACAATCATTCGCGCCAACGCCTTGTAACGCAACGAGCTCAGTGGCGCCACCTAGTCAGCTACCAGTCCCTCCGCTTCGTATCTGGCAGGCCATTGCCGCAAAGAAGATCACGGGTGCTTAATTTTATATACCGATCTGCGGCATGGTTTGGAGGTTCGATATTGTTTATAGGGATTGGGGTGGTAGCCTTCTTTGCCTATGATGCTTCGACTTATCGGGAGGACATGTCCTACAAAGATATCCACGTCTCAGCTTTGGCATTGAGCCCAAGGAGAGGCGGCCCAAAGAATCTACCCATAGCTGAGGTCCAAATAGATGATGAAGACTGCGAAGAGATGTTGAGGCAGAAGAACAAACCGAAGCTAGTGGTGCTTGGAGGAGGATGGGGAAGCGTTGCTTTGTTGAAGACATTAAACCCTGAAGAATACCATGTTACTCTGGTCTCACCAACCAATTACTTTTTATTCACGCCAATGCTGCCATCAGCTACTGTTGGAACGTTGGAATTCCGATCCTTGGTAGAACCAATTCGACGGATAATCAGTATGTGGACCTGTTCTTGTTCCATCATTTCCCTCTGATAAACTCTTTCTCTCTCCAGTCAAATCTCGAGATGGAATCATGCTGACCCCTCGGCTATGAAGTGAGAGTGAAAGGTCACTTTATTAGAGCTAAGGCGGAAGAAATCGAATTCTCAGAAAAGCTTGTGGAGTTGTCGCAAAAAGATGCTCTTGGCAATGAAGTTCGTTTCTATCTGCCGTACGACAAACTTGTTATCGGAGTTGGATCCAGGACAAATCCACACGGTGTTAAAGGACTGGAACACTGCCACTTCCTGAAAGATATTGGCGATGCACAAAATATCCGTAACCACATCATGACCAACCTGGAGTATGCCTGTCTACCTAGTACTTCGGATGAAGAGAGAAAGAGATTGCTATCCTTTGTTGTCAGTGGTGGAGGTCCAACAGGTGTCGAGTTTGCTGCAGAACTTTTCGACCTACTCAATGAGGACTTAACAGCACAGTTCCCCAAGCTCCTTCGGAACGAGATTTCTGTACATCTTATTCAGAGCCGAGGCCATATTTTGAACACTTACGATGAGGCAGTGTCCAGATATGCGGAAGACCGTTTCTCTCGAGATCAAGTAAAAGTTCTCACAAACTCCAGAGTTCAAGAAGTAACGCCAGACAAGATCATCTTCACACAAAAGGGAGATGCTGGTGAAACTATTACAAAAGAACTGCCGATGGGATTTTGTTTGTGGTCTACCGGTGTATCACAGACTGAGTTCTGCCGAAAGGTCTCTGACCAGTTGGGCCCCGCACAGAATAACAGACATGCCCTTGAGACTGATACCCATCTTCGCCTAAACGGTGCACCACTTGGTGATGTCTACGCCATTGGGGATTGTGCTACAGTTCAAAATAACGTTGCTGACCACTTGGTGCAATTTCTACGCAATCTTGCTTGGGAGAAAGGTAAGAACTTTGAGACGATGCACCTTACCTTCAGTGAATGGCGAGAGGTAGCAACTAGGGTCAAGAGACGCTTTCCTCAAGCTGCGGACCACCTAAAGCGCCTGGACAAGCTTTTCGAAGCTTACGACAAAGACCAATCCGGAACCCTCGACTTTGGCGAACTCCGAACCCTTTTGATGGAAATCGATAGCAAGCTTACCTCTCTCCCAGCCACCGCCCAAAGAGCTCACCAACAAGGACAATACCTTGGATACAAGTTCAACAAGATGGCGCGATCCCTACCAGGTTTAAAAGTCAACGATGTTAGAGATGGTGATTTAGATGAGGCCATATATAAAGCGTTTCAATATCGCCACCTTGGAAGTTTGGCTTATATTGGCAACTCAGCTGTCTTTGATCTCGGTGGTGGATGGAACGTAACTGGTGGCCTATGGGCAGTGTATGCCTGGAGAAGTGTATATTTTGCACAGAGTGTAAGCTTACGAACGAGAATACTGTTGGCTATGGATTGGGCTAAAAGAGCTTTGTTTGGCAGAGGTGAGTTGATTGTAACCACCGTAAGTATGTATCCTCTATATCATTTACTAATTTATTTCCGTAGATCTTATGAGCTGGTAATGAAACGAGGATTGTGACTTGGATACACAAAGTGAAAGACGAAAGACAATAGTGATTTGCGTGGCGTTTGAGCGTCTCAGTAAGTCAACAGGCTAGGAAACACTGTAACAAGACTCGTACATAGAACTAGACGTGTCATGGAAGTTCTCGCGGGTGCTAAAACAACCCAGCCTGTTTTATAAATGTGATCAACCAAGAGTGTCTTGCGTCTTAATGCATGCCTAGTCCCTAACTTAACACATTTAATTCAGCTCTTTTAGTGAGCGAATGTAGGTGACGCGGGATTCAGGTTAGTACCTATTACCAAAAGTGGTTTGATAGCGGTTCGTTCTGAAATAATGCTATTTGAATTTGTACCATGATGCTCAATGTAGCATAAAGTCCTTATGGGTCCACTTCTCAGTAGCCTTCCTCTTTGCCTTTTTAGCAAAGCTAATAGGTCGTCTGCTCTCCACCTTGCCTCGGACTAGAAGACTCCTGTATCTGTCCTTCAACAGATTGCCCTCGGGCTTTAATAATCGCAGGGACTCTTGTAATTCGTCTGGTAAAACGAGCTCCAAGTCCTTCTCTGGAAGGGGAATCTTGCCCAACTTCCGTCTCCGTAACTCCAAGTCATCGCCTTCACTACTGCTATCACTATCCGCCTCCACCAAAGCACGCGATTGCTCTTTCTCAGTAAGGGACTTGGCGATCTTTTTGCTTTGTGCCACCTGTTCATTCTTCTTCTTGATATCCGCAGCCATCTTCGCCTTCCGTTCCTCTTCCTTGCGGCGCTTTATCTTATTCCTTTGTACCTGAGTTTTCCGCTCTGGTCTCTTCGCGTTCAGGCGAACATCTTCGGTTCCGCTCTGAAAGCCCTCCCATTCTGAATCTTCCTCCCACTCTGAGAGGTCTGCACGTGCTTCGGCCGCGGTTGCTTCGGCGGCAGACTTGGCAGCTGCCTCTTGCTTGATGCGTTCGGCTTCAGCTGCGGCCAGCCGCTTTTCCTCAGCCTTGATTTCCTTCTCTCCAACTGCCATAAGACGCTCTTCATAGTCCGCATATGCCGGATTATAACTGAATCCACCCTCGGGTTTCCGTACAGCTGGAATCTCTTTTCCACTAGCGGCCAATGAAATTGGCTTCTCCTTAAGAGTGCGTGGTGCAACCTTCTTTTGCTTCTTTTCGAGGAACGAAAATCTAGGGTCCTGCTTGGCCTCGGCGATATCCCTTTGTACATCCCACGGATCATATGTTGCTTCTGTCACCTCGACCGCTTTCTCTTGTCGTCCATCCGCGATGTTGCGTAACCTGGTGAGTTCCTTGTGGGCCACATAACCAACACGTTGACGTTTTGGGGCAATGACACCGTCCGTTGTGTTGTCTCCAGCGCGCTTCTTCATAGAAACTGCCGGGACTGCAGATCGTTGTGCTAAGATCTCATCTGCCTTTAAAGGCTTGGAACCTTTCAAGTATTTTTTTGGTATGGCGACATCTCCAGACGTGTCAAGGGTGAACAGGTCGGCGGAATCCTTTTCGGCAATAACACCACTGGTTGAAATTAGTCAATGGATTCCCTGAGGCAATCAGAGGTCTCGTACCCTTTGATCACTTCCTCCCGCACTTGCTCAAGACCATCCTGAATTTCGGTGACATCTACATTCTTCCGCCAGGCTTTCTTGCCTTTTCTTGACGGTTGCTTGTGCTGTTGAGGTGCCCCCGGCGAGACTGTTGGAGGCTTGATTATCGGCATGACGGGAAGTTTGCTACGTGGTGTCGTAAGTATCTTTGGGTAGGAATTTTGATCGATATCGTTATCAAAAACTTCTTTGGATTTTGCAGGGATTTCACGGCTCGGATCAAAGCTTTCTCCAGTAGCGCCTTTTCTTTTCTTTCGGGGGCGTCGCCCGATGGAAAGGTGTGCCTGCCCGGGCTTGGGGGGTATTTCAATGGATGTCATGTGAGTTCTGCCCTATTCTTTCCAGGTTCTTTCAACAAATCCAGTTATGTAACAAAGATGCGACGAATTCTGCAAAAAAAAAGTCCGCATGTCTACCTACCTATCTGTTATCTCTATCTCTATCTAGAAACAAGATTGGCAACTCACTTGAGTAATTCTCACCTTGACTTGTAGTAATGGATACCGCAGTTTTAGTACGTATACCTAACAAGGCGGTGAGCGTGAGAGTAGCGCCATTTATTTCCAGGGCCCGTGGCCGCCTTTTGACAGCATTTAAGGCCCCTTTATTGGAATCAATACCGGGGTTTTATCCCAACCCACGTCGCGCATTCATTGTACATATTTCCAGAAAAAGCCCTCTACAAGTCTTTTCAATACAAGCTCATTTCTACAATCCTAAATCGATCCTACTACAATCCCATAGACAAGATGGCGGCAACTCAAGGTGGATCTTATAACAACCCATTGAAGAAGTTCAAGTATGCATATGGAGCACTTATCTGACATATGAGTACTAACCTCCCCCTTCCAGACTGGTCTTCCTGGGTGAACAGAGTGGTATGTCGCAGCTCGCATTCGGTGATCTAGGATAGATGCTGATATGGTTGCAACAGTTGGAAAGACGTCCCTGATAACCCGATTCATGTACGATTCGTTCGATAATATGTACCAGGCGACAATCGGGATTGATTTTCTTTCGAAAGTAAGGCCGAATCAGGAGGAGGGACGTACACTTGACTTACAGCAAGACAGACGATGTATCTCGAAGACCGCACTGTTCGGTTGCAGCTTTGGGACACAGCTGGACAGGAGCGTTTTCGCAGTTTGATCCCGTCATATATTCGAGATTCGAGTGTGGCGGTTGTTGTTTATGATATTTCAAGTACTTTCCCAACCCGCAGCATACGGATACAAATTTCTGACCATCTTCCAGATGCGAAATCCTTCCAAAACACGCGGAAATGGGTGGACGATGTAAGGGGAGAACGGGGCAATGATGTGATCATCGTATTAGTGGGGAACAAGACGGATTTGAACGATAAGCGCGAAGTAACAACACAGCAAGGAGAAGAGGAAGCGAAGAAGAATAATTTAATGTTCATCGAGACGAGCGCGAAGGTTGGTCACAACGTGAAGAATTTGTTCAGGAGGATAGCACAGGCTTTACCTGGAATGGAGGGTGCTGAAGGTGCCGCAGCAGCAGGAAACCAAAGTAAGTATTTCAACGCAATACTAAGGAGACCGATTGTTGACTGGAATCACAGTGATCGATGTTAACATAAACCCCACGCCTTCGAACCAGGAGGGTTGCGCTTGTTGAGGGGCTGGTTGGGTTTGGAGGAGATGGTTTTTAATGTTTTGGTCTGGGTTTTGTGTAGAGCGTTCAAGGATACCGGATTGCATAGCGAAATAACGGACTGGGAGTCTTGTATGATATTTGGGACATACAAGCCCAAGCGTGCGTGCACTGTAATATACTAATTGATATGCGACGAATAGATTCTCCCATGATACCCGTTCTCGCAAAACTACAATACTGCTGCAAGAGTTGTGAAACTTATTTTTCGCAAGCTGAGTCCCAGCGTACCTTTCCCATACATCACCCACACCAGCAATGACGAAAATTCAAAAGCCGATAGCGTGTGAGCCTGACGAATTCTGTTACAGCCCCCTTTGCTTTCAAAATGATGTGCATTAGATTTTCCTTTGGAGGTTATTTCGTTTACTATTTCGTACCGGTACGAAGTACGGAAAATTGATTTATTATTAGTCTCGAGACGCCAAGCTTTCTGGATGACAGAACGAGACGACTCTTGTCCGAGAGAGCCGCGAAGTCGTGCCTCAACAAACGTCCCTCTCTCCCTCCAAATCCGCCTCTCCCACAAACACTTCGACAGAGCAGTCGCAGTGATAATTCCAGATGGCTCTCATTCCAAGATGGATACGGCTTCCTCGCCCCAGAGTAAGATGCAACCATTCTGACCTGCGCCTCCGATCAAGCCGCGCTGCGAAGAAAGGTCTTATTTGTGATGTGATATGCTAACATATGTTGCAGACTTTCCTTTACCTCATGTCGTTACGGACTGGCACGGAAATGATATTGCTCTCAATAATCTTTAATAAATTCACTGGATTCTACGGCCTACTCGCTATTTTCACCGGCGTTACCCTATCACCCCTACAACTCTCGATGTACATATATTCCGTCGCAGCCCTCGTCCTCAGTGCAACTCTTATGGGGCATATCCGCAAGCAAAGTCCCTTTGAATGCTTGGCGCTAGCATGGTTCTATATTTTCGACACATTTATCAACACTGCATACACCTCAGCTTTCGCTGTGACTTGGTTCCTGAAGATCAGCGCGAACCACAATGGTTCCAGTGACGTTCTCAATTCGCCTGGTAGCGGAATGATGGGCGGTACTGCTGGATTCACGTCACCTAAATATAATGTCAGCAAAGGGGACGTGGTAGCTGCTCCAGCGTCGGCGGTCACACAGGGGCAAGATGCTGTTGCATATGCAACTGCTGGTGCTGCAGCGACTGGAACTGGAGCAAGTTTGGGACATGGTGTTGGGTTGGAAGAGAGTATTCCAAGCATTATGCTTATTGCTGTTATGACCCTTATCAGAGTGTACTTCATTCTCGTGATCATGGCATACGCTCGCCAAGTCTTACGACAACACATGTATAACAATGCATCTTCGGCCAAACTACACTTGCATACTGATGGAGCTGTTGATGCTCCAGCAGAGAACCCCTTTGCAGCAGACTCTTCTGCTGGCCGTGGCTGGCAAGGTAGGCTTGGGAGATCCATGGTAAAAATTGGAGAGAGCTATTGGCTTGGAGGCCAGGCCGACGATACCTGGGCTAAGGGCTTGGATGGCAGATTCAGGACCACGAAGATGAGTGGTCCACCAGGAACATTAGAGCGGGAGAGACGTGCTAGATCGGGGACAGGGCCACCATTGCCCTCCAAGAATCTACAAAAGATGTAAAACCGTGATGGATTACAAAGATGTGAGATGACAATGGTTTCACGTTGGTGAACAAATGCATATACGAGCATTACGGTTGTGACTTGTGAAGACTAGGGAGGCACTGAAGGAGTTCCAGGTTGCCGGTGGGCACCATCTGCTTTGTTGGGAGTTGAGCATTTTTCTGTAGATTTTTGGGTACTCAGAGGTTGGGTGTAAATGCACTGGGTTAATGATGATTTATTAGATAGGATCACGAAAGCACTAATGACATCCGGCGTCGGAGCTCCCTGTTCTGTGTAGTATAATGAAAACAATGGGTGAACCTTCTTATGTGAATCATGGCGTTGATGAGATCATTATTTTGACACATTTCAATGCCCGTTTAGACAAAGCCATTATTCTTGGCCGCTAGGAGTGTTTACCTAAGTGCAAAGGTTCGAACGCCGAACGCTCTTAGACTACTTCCACAAAATTTCCTCCTTGCTTGCCTACATTGCCATTGTGTTGGTAAATGACCTGACGATTTTATGCTCTTTGCCGCACCTGACTACATGATTATTGTTCGGGCTTTGAGAACTGCGATTGCGTGCTCGTCTACGTTGACGGCGCCGTGTTAATAAAGAGTAGACATCTCCACCTCCCACTCTTTCTTCAGCCTCTGAGAGGCTAACCAGGCCAAGATTGGTCAGTTTCATCTGATTCCCCTCAAGGCTGATATAACCACTGCCCGAATTTCACACAATTCCCGGTGCAGAAAATCTTTGCGGATTAATAGGATTGGTCTAATTCGACAACGTCCTAGCGAGACTGCCAGTAGCCTCTTGAAGCTCTCCGAAACGGCGACAGTTGAGCCATCCTTAAGTAAAAAAAAGATGAGCTTCCTCTTCAATCGTCAAGAGGTTTCTCTACCTCCCAAAAAGACAGAGCCAACTCGTGTAGACATGTCGGCGCCTTCAGTACAAATTCGAACGCCAGAGGAAGCTGGTATGTCAATGTCTCGACCCCAGCTGCAGTGGTCCTGGCTGGAGTGGGCACACCCCGCCATGTCGGTACCCGTTGACTGACTTCTTTATCTATGAATAGTGGCTCGAATCGCATACTCTGCCAGCGATGTAATTGTTTCTGTGCAAGCTGCGCTGTTGACCGAGTCTGATTTCTCTTCGCATCTGCATAGATATGCTGCGCGCGGGGACAAGGGCATAGTTGCGGGTGGTGTGCCAGAGGTATGGAAATTGAACATTTGGCTAGACATATTTTTATTGGCGGTTTCTAACATATCTGGTCATAGATACTAACTGTAAGGCACAATGCAGACCCTCTGCTGTCTGTCTTCGCCCCCATCCGCAACGGTCGACTGGTCACTGTCACCACACCTTCCTCAATTCTTGTCTCCTCCATTCCTCACCTTTACCGACTTGCGAACCTCCCCGTCGTCATCCATGTCTCTTTACATCCTACCTCTTATCCTGACTACTCTACTATAACATCTATCAGAAATTGCGGGTTCACGTTCCTTCAATCCGAGACATTACAGGAGGCACAAGACATTGCCCTCACTGCTCACGCATTGGCAGTCAAGTCAGGCAAGGGCGTCATCCATTTCTTTGCAACCGGAACCTCATTGGACGACCCGAGTATCGCCTTTGAGGACTCCAAGATCGTGAAGGATATCCTCAACTTGGATGCAGTTAGGGAGTTCCACAAGGGTAGAATTAGCGGTTCAACCATTTATGCAGATGATGGAAGAACTGCAACAATTGCCGAAACGACTACGGCTACGATTAATGGTGCCATGGAAGGTGTCGAGACTATGTCGATTCAGTCGACAGATCCTGTCAGCAACGGATTTCCATCCAAGGCTTCATCTGTCGGTTCATCTGGCCGGGAAAGCAGCGTGGATACCAAGACCAGTATTTCCTCGGCGACAACAGTCGATAATGCCACTTTACGAACTATCACCTCAGACGATATTTACAACTTCGTCTCTGAAATCTGGGCGCAACTTAAGCAGAGAACTGGCAGACAATATACTCCCTTCCAATACTCCGGGCCTTCTAGCGCCCAATTCGCTGTCTTCATCTTCGGCGCTGATGCTGCAGCATTTAGCCAGATACTTGATATTTCTATCCAGACCGATGCCGGTTTATATAAGGCTGGTATCATAACAGCGCGTCTATACCGCCCTTGGCTAGGAACAAAACTAATCGAGGTTATTCCTAAGTCAGTGAAAAAGGTGGCTGTTTTAGAGCAAGTTCGGAGAAAGACTACAAAATGGGGACCGATATTGCTAGACTTACTTACAGCGCTGAAGTCAGGACCAGGAGGAGGTATTGATACCATTGTTGGTTATCAACTCGGTTATGTTGCTCCTGAGTCAATCCTGCAGGCTCTCAAGGGCATCTTCCAGAACTTAAAATCAGACAAACCGATTCAAAACCTAGAAATTGGAAGAACTGATGGACCTGAAGAGTTGGAGGATTATGATCTCACACAGCCAAAGGTGGAATCCGCATACATGAAAATTTTGAATCAAGTTTTTGGCCAAAGATTACACCTTGCAAATGCTCTTGGATCACAGAACGCTGGAATCTCTGCTACAGTTGCCTCAAACCCCGAGTTTGGTTTTGGGTCTCTTCTTGCTCGCAAGGAACACCGCCAAAGATTCATCCGTGAAGTTCAGCTAGCGTCAAAGTCTAAGGAGTTCATTACTGAAGCACCAAAGAAGTGGCTTTCAGAGTGGGCACAAAATGCAAATAACGAGAAGAAGACCAGCCAACTTGCCGAAGAAATCATTTCTCGTCTCGCAACCGATGGCTCCGCATTGGCAACCACTTTGCTCACCAATAAGGCCTTGTTCCGCAAGGAATCACCTTGGCTTGTGGGCTCTGACGCATGGGCCTATGATCTGGGAAACTCTGGTGTTCACCATGTGATTGCATCTGGTGAGAATGTTAACATGCTCATCATTGACTCCACGCCATATTCCGAAAGAGCTGCCAACGACGCTGCACGAAGAAAGAAGGATATCGGTCTGTACGCCATGAACTTTGGCAATGCATATGTTGCATCGGTGGCTGTTTATAGCTCTTATACACAAGTTCTACAGGCAATGATTGAAGCTGATCAATTCAACGGACCTTCGGTTGTCGTAGCATACTTGCCATACTTCAAAGAGAACGACTCTCCGTTAACTGTTCTCCAGGAGACAAAGAAGGCTGTTGATCTAGGATACTGGCCTCTGTACAGATGGAACCCCGAGAACGAAGAGAAAGGAGAGCCCAACTTTTCCTTAGACTCTGAGCGTATTAAAAATGAGCTCAAGGACTTTTTGGCCCGTGATAACCACCTCACTCAACTCATGAAGAGACACCCCGAATTCTCCTCCAACCTCTCTCAAGATTACGGCTCCGAAGTCCGAGAGCTACAAAAGCGAAAAGCCAAGGATGCTTACAATCAGCTTCTGGATGGTCTTGCTGGTGCCCCGTTGACTATCCTCTTCGGATCTGACAACGGTAACGCTGAGTCTCTCGCTAAACGCTTGGGCACTCGAGGCAAAGCCCGTGGCCTAAAGACTATTGTAATGGCTATGGAGGATTATCCACTCGAGGATCTGCCAACTGAGCAGAACATTGTTGTTCTTACTTGCACTGCAGGTCAGGGCGAGTTCCCTCAAAATGGTCGTGCTTTCTGGGAGGCTATCAAGGACAACACAGATCTCGATCTTGCTACTGTCAACTACTCCGTGTTTGCTCTTGGTGACAGTCATTACTGGCCTCGTAAAGAAGATAAGCATTACTACAATAAGCCTGGAAAGGACCTGGACCGAGTTATGGCAAACTTGGGTGCAAAGCCTCTTGCACCAATCGGTCTTGGTGATGATCAAGATCCAGATGGATATCAAACTGGCTATCAAGCTTGGGAGCCTCTCATCTGGCAAGCACTGGGTGTTGATAAGGTTGATGGACTTCCGGATGAATTGCCGCCAATTACGAACGAAGACATCAAACTGGCCTCGAATTTCCTGCGTGGTACAATCGAAGAAGGTCTTCGAGATTCAACCACCGGTGCTATTTCTGCAGCTGATCAACAGCTGACAAAGTTCCATGGTACATACATGCAGGACGACCGTGATCTCCGAGATGAGAGAAAGGCACAAGGTCTCGAGCCTGCTTACTCTTTCATGATTCGGTGCAGACTTCCTGGAGGTGTTTCAACTCCTTTGCAATGGATACAGATGGATGATATCAGCAACGATTTTGGAAACGAAACTATGAAGCTGACTACCCGTCAAACTTTCCAGTTCCATGGTGTTGTGAAGGGCAAACTCAAGGCTGCTATGCGTGGTATCAACAAGGCTCTCATGACGACTATTGCGGCTTGTGGTGATGTCAACAGAAATGTCATGTGCAGCAGTCTTCCAACCAAATCGGCATTCCACCGAGATGTGTTGGCCTGCTCACAGAAGATTTCTGATCATTTACTACCCTCAACTACTGCCTACCACGAGATTTGGCTAAAGGATGAAAATGACAAGAAGACACAAATTGCCGGAGATGCTGTTCAGGACTTTGAACCTCTCTACGGTCCAACTTACCTCCCTAGAAAGTTCAAGATCACCATCGCCATCCCTCCCAACAATGATACTGATGTCTATGCCCATGATATTGGTCTTATTGCTATCAAAGACAAGAAGAACAAGTTGACAGGCTTCAACCTTCTCGCTGGCGGTGGTATGGGTGTAACACACAATAACAAGAAGACGTACCCCCGGACCGGAAGCATGCTAGGATTTGTAACCACGGAGCAAGTTCACCTCGCTTGTGAAAAGGTTATGCTTGTGCAACGCGATCACGGTGACCGTAAGAACCGCAAGCATGCTCGTCTAAAGTATACCATTGATGATATGGGGGTCGATGTCTTCCGCGGCAAAGTTGAGGAACTCTGGGGTCAGAAATTCGACAAGCCTAGGCCTTTCAAATTCCAAAGCAACATCGATACTTTCGGTTGGCAAAAGGATGAAAAGGGACTTAATCATTTCACCTTCTTTATTGAGAACGGTCGAATCGAAGACACTGCGGACTTCCCAATGAAGACTGGTCTTCGTGAAATCGCAAAGGTACTCAAGGGCGAATTTCGGTTGACAGGAAATCAGCACTTGATTGTCAGCAATATTTCAAACGACGATCTTCCAACAATCAAAACAATGATGGCAAAGTACAAGCTTGACAACGTCCAATTCTCTGGCCTGCGTCTCTCCTCGTCCGCATGTGTCGCCTTCCCAACCTGTGGTCTTGCCATGGCTGAATCTGAGCGGTACCTACCCACTCTTATCACTAAGTTGGAGGACTGCCTTGAGGAGAATGGTCTTAAGCAAGAGAGTATTGTCATGCGTATGACTGGATGCCCCAACGGTTGCGCTCGCCCTTGGTTGGCAGAGGTTGCATTTGTGGGCAAAGCTTACGGCGCTTACAACATGTACCTTGGTGGTGGATACCACGGACAGCGCCTGAACAAGCTTTACAGAAGCAGCATCAAAGAAGAGGAGATCTTGGAGATTATGCGACCTCTGCTGAAGAGATATTCCCAGGAGCGGGAGAAGGGAGAGCATTTTGGAGACTTCTGTATCCGCATTGGCGTGATCAAGGAGACCACAGAGGGCAAGACTTTCCACGACGATGTAAGCAAAAATCATCCCAGAGTACTATCTGCGCATATCACTAACATAAATGTAGGTTGCGGAAGAAGAATCTGATGAAGAATAATGACCGAGACTGGGTGGTTATTTTGCAAATGCATGCTTTGGTTGGAAATCACGGCGTTCATACCGGGTCAAACTTGGGGTATCAAAATCTTGAAAAGCTTTCTTCACAAACTGGAGGCATATGTTGGATTTGTTTTCAGACTCTTAATTCGTAAATACGTATCCTACCTTAACCTGCTTGCCTTAGAAGTACAGTTTTCGCCGAGCGAGAAGACAGGTCCTGGGGTTGTCCTGTCGTATGGATCGTGTATACCAAAGAAATTGAAGTGGCGTTACATTCCATGGAACGTCATGACTGTAACCCCTTTACCACCCTCGCCTAATTGAAAACAACTTCCATCAAAACAAACACTATGATAGAAGTATTCCCAGTACAAAAAGCCAAGTCGATCCTAAAAAGCATATGGGAAATAGAAGCAAAGAGCAAATAAACCCACCGTATAAAAAAAGCTACCTATCAAATAACGACAAATTACCCAATCCCTCTCTTCCCCCCAGCCCTCCCTAGCCTTTTCATTAAGGTGACAGTTAGCGAAAACAAAGGCCTTTAGCAAAACCAAGCATTACTAAATATGTACCTCCTGTTCTGTACTCCTTACAGTAGAGTTGCCCACCTATACAAATAAAAAGATAAGATGCTTACGCTCAAGCAGACGTTTAAATTAAATGGTGAAATGGCTAGCTTAGTTTTGTGTTAGGTAGACGATTGACATTGTGAGTGCATTTAATATTTCTTCGAGCCTGCTATTTGGGGTTGCGATTTAGGTAGAAAGAATAAGTGAC
>JAJONI010000424.1:7313-24738 GCA_022190145.1 Pezicula rhizophila
TAAAAAATCCGACTTTCAAGTCTATTTTCAACCTGAACATGGTTGCATACTGCACACATTTAAGCTCTGACTCTAGTAGATATCCTGATTAACTAGCATTACACTTTGATTGATTCTCAAGAAGAGAATCGAAGATACAAACGAGATGCGTATCTAAATATATTCTATCTCCAAAAACCCTATCTCTCTAAAATCACAACCCTAAAACCCAACCCAAATCTAGCTTCAGAGTAACAAACCCATCCATCAAATATCCTTCATATCATAGCCCTCATCAACAAAAGGCTTGGCCCCATTCAGCTTCCAAATATTCTCCGAATTAAGCGTAATCTCCTTCTTCCCGGGAAACAAAAACTCATGATCCCCAACCTGAAAGTACGTGGCGCCTTTTTTCTAAACCGCAACCACAAGTAAAAAAATCAGCTAATATGTTCTTTCCCCCCTGACTCCACAGCTCATTAAGAAGAGAACAAGGGGAAAATGTGAGTAAGTATGGGGAAATATCTTACCAAACCAAGAGTCAAATCAATACCCGTCTCCAAAAGTGGAATCGGTTTATACTCTTTGAGTGCTTTCCCCTTTATAGATCGTACAATATTCTCTGAGACAACCAGAGCTTGTACAGCAGCAGCTCTTCCCATTTTAACGCCACCCGTCTCAGCTACATCACCAAGCGCATATATATTTGAGAATTTCGGGTCGAGGATCTGAAGGGTCTTTTTAACCAGGATAGTACCGGTCGGCGAGATGGAAATTGGTGATAGAGGGGCGATGATATCGGATGCTGGTTTTGAACCAGTACACTTGACCTATATGTTCTTGTTAGCAGTCTTCTAAATGTATCATGGGGTATAGCCACAGTAAAGGGGATTAGGAAGGAGAAGTGTGAAAGCCCTTACCAGCAAATCATAGGGAACAGCTTGTCCCGATTTCAAAGTAACAGCCGAATCCCTCTCATGCTCAATCACAACCCTCTCCCCCAAATAAACGTCAACCCCCAAACTCCCTAACTCCCCCATTGCATACTCATGTAACCTCGGCCCAAAAGCATTTAGCAACGTCTCCCTAGAATGAATCAACGAAACTGTCTTTGTCGGATACAAACACTTAACATCAGCAACCAACTCAACACCCACCGCCCCCCCACCAACAACAACAAGACTATCAACCCCCTTAATACACTCTTGCATCTCCCTAAAAACCTTCATCCCATCCCTCTTCTCCAACATCCCTTCCTCACCCCAAGGACTCCACCCTTTACATCCCGTAGCAACAACCAAAAACTCAAACTCAAAACTCCTCCCATCCTCAAGCGTTACACTTTTTTCGCCAACATCAACAACAGCCCCCCTCTCCATGCTCAAACTCCCCTCAGGCAACTTAGAAATCCCAGGACCGAAAGGAACAAAAGCCTTTTCTTCATGTCCTCCATCAACAACCGAAACCCGTGGGAAAATCCAACTATAATTAAAATGACTTTTCTTCTCTATCAAAAGAACTCGGTAACCGGTTGGGATAGAATTCGCTAGGGTAGTAGCGAGAAAATAACCTCCGAAGGATGCTCCTATTATTACTATTGTTTTGGGGTGATCGATGGGTTTGTAGGTGTATTTGTGGATGAGGGACCGGAGTTTCGTGGTGAGTTGATGGAAGATTAGGGGGAGAGATGTTAAGATTATGCGGGTGAGAATTAGGCCTTTTTTGAGGGACATTTTTGGAGGGGTTTTAGTTCTACAGGTTTTGGCGGGGTGATGGTTTGTTTTGGTGATTGTGTTTGGTGGTGGATGGTCTTTGATGTTGTACGGAGTATCTAGGTACTACTTAATAGACTACCAAGACTCCCAACTCCGATATTCGGGGAATACGAAAGGAAATATGTTATGACTTCCTCAACTGGACCGGAGACTCTCTGATTCCGAGATTTGCAGAATGGATGAGCAAATGGCATGTAGGTAAGAATGACCTTCCAGGCTTTTTTTTTTCTGGGGGAGATTTAATTGTTTTGCCCTGACGGATATAAGCACCAGTCCTCATGTTGCTACACGGCGCTCTCGGCTCCGCAGTTCGGTGTTAGCAGGTTTGGATTGTTAGATTGCTCGCTTACGGACCTGCAATTTTGGCCGCGCCGAACGAGCACTTAAGAGGGGGGTTGCTATTATGGCCATATACGGAGTAGAGATTACCAACAAAAGACAACTTGAATTTGAAATCCAATTTTTGAACTCGGAGTATGCTATTAGAATATTGAGGCCTCGCCGAGTCAATAAGAAATGGGTATTGTACGTCGATGTGTTCGCTTCGCGGCATGTGTATTCATTCAAGGCCGAAGTATCTATGATCTTATAAATAAGACACAAGACTATCATCCATATGTGACCAAAACAGCCATTCCTCAAAGTATCTCTCATTCTACAAGTTCTCTTGTATATTTTAGAACCTGCTTGCAGAATAGCAATAATGTCTGTACGAAATAACATATCAAGCTCCTTATCCACTACCACAGAGGTAGAAAAACTATCAGTTGAGGGAAACCCAGCCGGCCGAGACACTATGTCCGAGAAAAATGATACCGGAAATGCTATACCCGCTCCGGGTATTACTCCTGTCCCTAACCCAGCCAATGCTGCTCCTGATGGAGGCTTAGAAGGGTGGCTGGTCGTAGCTGGCGCATGGTGTTGCTCTTTCTGCTCGTTTGGGTGGATTAACAGTAAATCATCTTCCCAACTAAAAGTCCAATCAATAACAACTAATGAACGTTAGGTGTCGGGGTCTTTCAAGATTATTACCAAACCCATACTCTTAAGCAATACTCATCTAGTACAATATCGTGGATTGTGTGTCTCCAAATATTCTTCTTGTTTGCAATGGTAAGAGTTAAAGACAAATTCCTCTAACACACGAGCTCATACTCAGATATAGTCACCCGTTGTTGGCAAATTGTATGATAACTATGGGCCACGTTGGATTTTGTTGAGTGGGAGTTTCCTCCACGTCTTCGGATTGATGATGATGTCTATTTCAACCAAGTACTATCAAATCCTACTTTCTCAGGGTGTTTGCAGTGCCATAGGAGCAAGCGCCGTTTTCGCGCCGGGTGAGCACCATGTTCTGCCGTATATTCAATTGCTGATTTTCAGCATAGCATTCAATTGTGTGGTAGGCTACTTCGACAAGAAGAGAGCAGCTGCTTTTGGTATTCTCGCAACTGGCTCTAGCACAGGCGGAGTAATTTTCCCAATTATGCTGAGCCATTTGATCGA
The DNA here is from genome assembly GCA_022190145.1 of Pezicula rhizophila. Classification (NCBI taxonomy): domain Eukaryota; kingdom Fungi; phylum Ascomycota; class Leotiomycetes; order Helotiales; family Dermateaceae; genus Pezicula; species Pezicula rhizophila. The sequence goes on from JAJONI010000424.1 coordinate 10,574, forward strand.
GCGCATTGGGTTTGGATGGGCCTTACGAATCTCAGCATTTCTCATCCTGTTCTTGCTCACCATTGCCAATCTGACCATTAGAACGAGGCTTACTCCAACTCCTAAAGCACTTTCCTTCGAGGAATTTATTCACCCTTTCACTGAGCTCACTTTTTCGCTTAGCGTCATCGGTAACTTCTTGTATACCTTTGGAGTGTTCGCTCCTATAACGTATATTGTTGTTCAGGCAACTGCAGACGGAATGGGGAGCCGGTTGGCACAATACTTGGTTGCAATGCTGAATGCAGCTAGGTAACTAGACCTTCTCATTGCCTTTTTGCTAGTTTCTAACAATCATCGTAGTCTTTTTGGGCGTCTCTCTGCAGGCTTGCTGGCCGATAAAGTGGGCAGATTCAACATCTTCATCATCGTCGGGTACATTACTACAATTTTGGTCCTCGGGCTCTGGATACCAGCAACAGGAAATGCTGCTATAATTGTTTTTTCGATTCTCTTTGGTTACTTCTCAGGTGCATATGCCTCCTTGGGGCCAGCTCTCGTGGCTCAAATTTCTCCCATCCAAGACATAGGTGTTCGAACAGGAGTATTCTTTGCCATAGCCTCCATTTCTGGGTTGACAAGTGGCCCTATAGCCGGAGCCATATATGCAGATTCGAATGGGAGTTTCCTTGGTGTGAAGCTTTTCTCTGGGATATTGTGTTTGACAGGTTCTACCTTCATACTCTGTGCTAGACTCTCCAAGACTGGCTTCAGGCTTCTGGCGAAGTTCTAACTGATGATTTAAAACTGTGGGAAGCGTCGACAGAGGAATGACTTTTCCGTAGTGTATAAGAGTTGAATAGATTGAGTGTAGATATATAGAACAATCAAAGGATTAATTTAGACTTACAACCCGTCCATCCCAAAGCTCTCATCGACAAGATTACTCCAGGCAGAATAATCTGTAAAGGCGTTCAGGTTCCAGTTTGGTACACCACCAAAGGCAAAATCATTTGACTCGCCCAGTTCTCCAGTTAGGGCCTGTACCCCAGCGAAATTTTCTGCAGAATTTATGTCTTGCGAGTTTACAGTATCTCGTAAACGTATTGCTTTGTCTTTCAACTGGAGCATGACGCTCCATTTTGAACCCGGAGTTCTGTCAAATTTGACGATTTCGAAAGAGTCTGCAACCAATTTGAATGCTCTAGCAGAATTTGTACTATGAGGCTTAATACATAAATGGCATAATACATAGGTGAGTATGTGGAACTGGAAGCATGTACTAACGATTGTAAAGTTAGTACCACTCGACTAAGAAAGTGAAGAAGAAAGACCAGAATCCAAAGTTGCGTGGCTTGTCTTGGTTACGCAAGTCTGAGGCTACCTAGAATGATAAAAACCATCCAAAACTACATACCTCAGGTACCATCGATATCCCCTTAGCAACTCATCAGACAACACCAGCAAGCTTGCCTCAAGGATGTTGCATGCTGCTGTGAGGGTATCCTCGTTAGAGTAAGATGACGCATCTTGTGGTATACTACTTCGGTTGAGCGACTGTTGAAGTTTCAGAAGAAATTCCATCTTAGAGACAAGTAAACGAGTCGAAATCACAGTCAATCGTTGTACTGGGATATTTTCGTCGCAGTGCCTCAGATATGTATCTTCAAGGTAACTGATGTGCTCTTTGAAAAGTTGGTTCCTTGACTCTTGACTCGGCATAGGGACCGAAGAAGATCCACGGGTCTGAATTATCTTTTGTCCAATGTTTGACGCCTCTGTTTGTATTAAGGTAAATGTTATATCTGTGTATCCTGGCTTGGCCACTGGTAGTGACTCCATACCAGGAGAAATATCGCTATCATTAACATTCAAAGGGTAAGTTGTGTCAAACGATGGGTCAGAAGTGGCGAGGCTGATTCCAAAGTCTTCTGCTGCGCGAATATCCGTAAAACGCATAAAACACCACAGGCGTCGCCGCATTTCTGTTTCAAATGGAGAAAGTCTGAAGTTTTTGCCATCCCTGTGAAGACCAATTGACTGGGCTATCCTTTGGACGAGTCCATTCAGTGCCCAAGCAGCTCTACCACAGTTATATGCTCGGAGGCAAGTCTGTTTACCATGTTAGCTTAGGTCTAGTTAGACATAGAATCTTAGGGTTACTCACAATGTATATTGTTAAAGCTTGTAGAGATCTTATACTGGGCGCATCCAGGGTGTTTGATCTCGAAAGGGAGTGCTCTAGTCCGCGCTTGTAACTTTCTATGGCTGTTTTCCTTTCCTGGTCGAGAAAGCTTGCAGCAGCGTCTGATGTTAAACTCGTAGCAGCAGCAAAGTAAACTGAGAATACCAGTGCTTTCAAGTCATAAGAAGCGCTGTTCATATCATTGATTGCCGCGTATATGTCGCCCTGAGCGGTGGGAATATGAAGGATTTTGATAATGGGATCAACATTGGTAAGGAAAATTTGCCATAGCTGCATGGCTTGCCACTGAGTTGGTTGGTGGATCTGAGAATCAGTCACAGTCTGATCTGAGCCAAATAATATGCCTCCAGTATCAAAAGACGATGAATTTGGTGATTGGCCGTCATCAGCACTAGGACTGCCTAACACGGAGCGAAGCTCCTCTTCCTGTCGGATCAAGGTCAGCGCAATAACTCTTAAATTCTTGTTTCTTTATTTCCAAGAAGCAGGAGATAGTAATTTTACCTCTGCAAGGATCTTAGAGAGCAAGATTTCATTAAAATAACGACTTGTCCCACCATCCCGAACCAATAACTCATCTGCAGGTGAAGGGGGTCGATTTTGTAGAATTTCTGGGTTCGGTTCCTCCAAAAATGGGGTCGAATTTTCAGTTGCTTTTACTGTTGGATTTATCTGGGAAGCGTCATTTTGAATTATTGCCGTTATTGTACGTTCAAGAATGGCAAGTCTTGAGGCGACGTCGGCAATGGTCGTCTTGTGAGGCCTCCTCTCACTGCTGCGCTGGGAGCTAGGGTAATAACACAGTACAGCCGCGCGTGAACAGCTCGAGCAAGGCGAGCGTTTGTCGCAACGAATCTTCCTCTGATGACACATCATGCAAGACCGTTCCAGTTTCTTTGGTCGGGCAGAGGAAGAAGCAGCGTCTGGTGGCGTTGGAGGCATCGCTGATTCATGATGATGATTAGGGGTCCCATTTGATGAAGCTCCAATGTCCATGATTATCGCTACCGCTACCGTAGCTACTCAGAGTTCCCCCCCTTTTTTTTGAGGTAGAATAAAAAGTGAAGCGAGTCGTTATGTTGATGGTAGGTAGCCTTAATCTTATCAGATCATCTACAGTAATAAGCCGCCGGGCTTAACAACATTCTCGGACACTTGATCTAGGTACCCCGATTGGCCTCGCCTAATAACGAATGTAAGACTAATACAAGTCCAATCTGACTTGGAAATGGTCATCTATGAGATTGCCAGGATTTTAGGCTTCAAAAGCAAATTGTCCACAACAAGGGAATCACTCGTTGGTCATGCTCACTCCCCACACATATTTCCCTACTTGAACGGCTGCAACAAGTAAACAAAGTACAGAGCACTCGCTAGGAGGACTTGTTCCTCTCGGGCGCACGACATATGCTGTGGCGGAGACTTTGAATACTTCCTCGAAATTCTCATGCTTTCTTGTTGTTAGGTTGTTCTTGTCTTGGTGCTTGCCTTTGAATTTCTGGGGGAAGGAAGGTATATATATATATTCAACCTCGCTTGGAAGGTAAGGTCGGGTGAGCGATGGACACAGCTGTCGTTGGTGTGAAGGGTACATATTTTGAGAAGAGGCAGAGCTCATCTTATGAATTCAACAGATTGTTGCCCGACTAACGGTGCCTTTTCTCTTCGCAAAATATAGATGGCAGGCTTCATCTTAGGACCAATCCACCATCCGCCTGTCAGGTTTCTCACTCTGGCTTTAACCACCTTCAAGACATCAGCAGTATCCATATTCCAACCTTTCACAGTTGAACCAAAGTTCGTATGGTCATCTCCAGCTGCATTCCTCACATCCTCCTTTCCTCGAACTACCTCCTCGCTATCTTCGACTTTCGTGCTATTACTGGCATTATACAACGCGCTCACATCATAATCCTCAATAGGCGAAGAAGGCTTTAATACCTCAACTCCACCATACGCCCACACAGTATCAACAACCTCCCACATCCCAATCACCTTCTCGGGTGCCTCAGCAAGTACATAGTCGAACTTATTCCAGAAATCTGGTCGCAGTAATTCCTGCTCATCTTCAGTCTTGTCATAGATGACAAGATCAGGTCTGTTTTGTTGAAAGCGCGTCACACCTGTCATACAAGAGAGAACATCCATATGTACGTGCACATATGGGGAGTGTGCAGGCTTGGCGCTTTCGATGATCGTGTGGAGTTTGGAGAGAGCGGCTCCGCCGGGATAATTGAGAGAGGAGATGAAAAGCATGACCGTTGAGGCGGCAAAGCTAAATAGTACTGACATTATGAGAACGAGTGATGCGAGACCGTAGAGAAGATTCTTGCTCCGCCGAGTCCAGATATGTGATGCCGAAAGAGCGGCACAGGCCGTGAGCGGTGGAACTACGTAGATAATAAAACGTGCTTCCTTGTGCGGTTGAAAACTGTATATAGCAATGAAGTAAAGAGAAGGGACAATGAGGTTCATGGCCACTCTTCGGTTATAGAACTTGAAGGATTGGAGGGTTGTAGCGAAAGGAATCAGAACTAGCGTGCTTAGCGGGTTGAGAAGGAGACGAGGGATCGAGTGCACAAAGTAGTACCAGTAAGGTGAAGTACCCCATTCTGATGATTTTCCTTGAATTGCATTGTAGTAGAAACCAGCCAGTTCTGGCCAGACAGGGCGTTGCCAGAAGTATGAATCGATGGGCACACTGATGACCAGGGCAATTATAACACTCTGAAGGCCGGCTTTGATCGTCGTACGAAGCCAGTTAGAGCTGACAACTGGAAAGAGGAGATATCCAAGTTGAGTAAACAACAGCAGAGCAATTTCGGAGCGAAATATCACACCAGCTAGTACGAAGAGGTAAATACCCAGTCTGAGCCTCCTCTCCGTAACTAGCCTCTCAGCGGTGGCGGGCAATGGAAGGAATTCACGGAACGCCAACGTAGCTATTTTTTTTTTTGATTTAGTAAATAATTATGATTCAGTAGAAATCTTAACTCACTAAGTCCAAAAGCAAACATATTTGGCAAAGTCCTCGAAGCATAAAAGATAACATGAAACTGAGCAGCCTGCAACAGAACATACCACCTAGCAACATCACTACCAAAAGCCCTCTCAACACCATTCCTATATTTCAATAAAGCCGCAGCATTGAAGAGTCCTAGAATGGCCCTAACGACAAATTGACCATGTTTGAACGATATAAAGGAGAATATTGGACGAGAGAGTCCTGCTAGTGAGGCTGCTCCAATGAAGGAACGTGGTACTGCGCCGGGAAATGCGAAGTGGTCGTAGGTGTTTGAGAGGCGTGTGTAAATGTTGTTGGAGGGTGTGTTATATACTAGGATATCATGTGTTGCTTGGATATTGAAGGATTCTTCGACTTTAGTATAGGGTGCTAGGACGAGGTGGAAGAGGATTAGGGTGGGGATCAGGAGGTTGAGGAGGATATCTATCTGGTTATTAGCATTTCGTTTTTGAGGGGGATGGGAGGGGAGAAACTTGCCTATCAACTTCATCCTGATTGTGCTAGCATTGACTGCTGTGATGAAGATGTTTGATACTTGGAGCTTCTGGTGTTCCAGGAGAGGAGAGCTGGGAGCCGGGAGCTCAAGGTGCAGATGAACAGAATCTGCAATTTTTACTTTCTACCTCCTTTGAAATTAGACCATAAAATACAAAAGAAACAATTTATCAATCAAAACCAAATCCTAGAGGTGAAAAGCAGTATTCCTGAAAAATACATGTCTAGGCAGAATTTATATTGTAGCACAATAGTCCCATTGCGTCAAGCCCCAACCGTGTCCCAAAACGTAGCCTTTCAATGTTCGCGCCTCGTCTGGTCCGTGCACCAGATTTCTGGCTTCAATTTACTGTACCGTCGCATCTCCAATAATCTAGAACAAGACAACAACACCATACCATCTCCAACAGCACAGCATAAAAATAAACCTACGCGGCAGCGCAAAAAACCGCAATCATGATCTTCTCGTTCCTGTTTGGAAATATAATCTACAGTTCGTTCCTCCGCCCTGCCCCTCCTACTCACCTGTACAAGTACATCTCAGCTAAACCTCCACTCCCAACCCACAGTCTCCGTCCTCCTCGTAAACGCAATGGCAATCCTATCCGAAGATCGATTTCTCGCGCGCGGTATATAACCCTCTCTCCTCCCTCCACCATCTCCCTCTCCTTCACAAACACCTCCCAGCGTCCCTCCAACAAGCGCACAACCTCCACCCAAAAAAGGACACGGGAAAATACAAACAGAAAGATCTAGCTAATGTATTTTTCTTAACGTAGTTGGTTGGTCATCAACCACCTCGGCAGAACCCGCTTTCGGTGGTGGTGGTGGACATAGTAGTGGTCCCGAAGAGAGTATTAAGAGCAAATTGATTAATTTGATTACTAGTATACGGACTTTGATGAGGAGTGAGTTATTTTCTTTTATTTCTAGCTTCCTTATCTTTTGCCTTTTGGAAGGGATGAGAAAGGGTTGGGAGGAGGAAAAGTAAGAAATGGAGATGGACATTGAGATAGAGACAGGACGGAGGATGGGAGTTTGGGGTTCTGAGGGATCCGTGGAGGAGAGGGGGGAGGGAGGGAAGAGGGAGAGGGAATTCTGGGTTGGATTGGATTGGATTTGGTTGCTAACTTTTCATGCTTGGGATCTAGTACCGCTGATACTAATAAATACCGTCTTAATTATCTACTCGCTTGCATTGGGTTAGTGGAGTAGGAGGTATTTATGGATTCTGAAGAGGCAAGGACATGGGAGGCCGGAGATTGAAGACAGGAGGTTGTGTATTAACAGCATGGCGTTTTGGGGGAGTTTTGAGAGTGAATGGACTTCATGGGCAGTTAGTTCCGTTAGCTATGGAGATACCTAGCAGGAATCACCTTTGACGTACCTAGCTTTAGTTCAAATGATGATCGGGAAGGTGGGAGTAATATGAGTGTGTATTCATTATAAAAAAGATAAAAGAACGCCTTCATGTTATAATCCCCATTCCCTTTGTCAGTTGAGGATACAGTATTTCTATATTTTCCCAAACAGGTGCCACTCTCTATCCAACAGTATCGGCATCAGCAAACTCAAAATCATAGATCTCGTGGATCACACATATGCAACTCTTCTCACTGGTAAACACCAAGGGCCAGAAAGTAGACAGAAGTATAAACAAACAAAAGTCAATCACGCATCCATCAAGATCCAGTAATTAATTCCACCAACACCAATATCAACTAGAAATATTCCAGCAATCCATCCCATGATGACTCAAGAACGTGAATAACACGCATTGCCATGCTTTGCAACCGAAGAATCAGATGTCAATATATATGACTTATACAAAAGGAGTTTCATTTCCGTTAACCTCCGTAACTCCAACTCAAGACGTCTCGTAATGCTTGGTATCTTTCCAAAAATGACCAAACATAAATATCGAGTCCTTTTGCGTAATTTTTGTCAGATTGCCTCCTGACCTGCTGCCTCCCGCAATCCGAAGAATGTACAACTCCCCCAAGTCCTCCGCCATACAGTCCCACTCGTCTCCAGTACGTGTCGATAATCCTATCAGTTTCCAGAGTTCAGCATCGCTGTACTCTTCTTCCTTCCCAAACTGAAGCTGAACCGATCCTTTAGTTTCTGCTCATGTTTTCCTGGGGTTTGAGGACTCGCATGTCCATCAACTGCACTGTCATTGGCCTCACTTCCACTATTCTTATTTCTCGCGAAGCCAAAGTTGCCGAGACTTCGAGGTTTGTGCATGCTCTTGCTAGCCTTATGATTCCTGGAGAGCCCTTTAAGAGACCCGAACCCGTTCGACTCTTTTGGTGTTCCTAGCGGTGTGACAACAGCTCCATTTCCGTTCTCCGCTATGGCAGCAGTGCTTCCACCAGATGTTGAGGCAGTACTTGTTGAAGCAAGATTACCGAATGTGGCTTCTCTCTTACGCCGCTCCTCATCCTCGGCTGCACTTTGTTTACTCGCAGCCAAAGCCTGTTTCACTTGCTCTGCCTGGTCCTTCCGGATTTGAGCTAGCTCCTTACTTTTCCTCTCAATCTCCTTCGCTCTCTCCTTTTCGGCCAATTTTCGCTGCTTCTCGGCTTCCTTCTTTTCGGCCTTCTCACGCTCCTTCTCCTCCTTCGCGCTAAGTTTTGCTGCTTGTTTGTCGGGGACAGACTTCTCTTTTGATTTTACATTAGTTGGATTTGGGGAAGTCGGCTGGAATGCGTTGTTGTCTCTTCCAAATGGTGCTGAGGATGGCAACGGCGCAGTCGCTGCATGCGCAAGCGAGGTGAATTCAGGTTCTTCCGCAGTGATATTTGATATGCTGACACGTTTGGATGGTGCTGAAGGATGAGTACCATTTGGTTCTGGGTGTCCTTGAGCAAGGCTTGCCTCAGTTGATGCCATCGCAACCTCCGCTAGGCCATCAGCGTCCTGTTCTTTCCGCATTTTCTCGACAGTGGTCTCTTGGTAGAACAACACGTAAGCAGTTGCCATGCCAGGCTTATCACCGAAGAAATTCAGCACGTAGCGTTTATCCACAGGCTCCACCATCTCGTCATCAAAAAGTAGCCACCCTCGATCTTCTGTCTTGATGACCGAAACATAATGCCCATGGAAAGCATTGCCGCCGATATGGACAACAACAGCATACAACTCGTAGAGTCTATCAGGGTCCTCAGCGTCGTCGGTGGTGTTGAACATGCGAAGATAATACGGATACATGACTTTGTGGAAAAGCTTTTGCAGCGACCTCATATCCTCCGTATACTTGAACCTCTTCAGATGGAGCGCTAAAAGCTTGGGTAGTCGTTTGATCTTCATACGCTTCTCAGCTTCCTGCAGACCACCGCAGTTGTCGCAGTGGAACTTGTTCCTCTCACAGAGCATCTCCTCGGCTGAAAATTTCCGTAAGCAGGATGTAACAGATGTGTGCTCCTCCAAATCAATAGAAAGATCCAAGAAAGTTTCATCTCGCTGAGATGCAGTCTCGCAAGTCAAGCACTTTGTTTCAGAAGTTAGTATTCCTTCAAAGATGTCGTGCACCCAGCCCGTCCCTGGCGAGCTCGTTCCGTTGGCCAAACCCATCGTTGTAGCTGCTGAGGCCAAGGCTGATTTTAAAGACTGAGTAACTCCATCATCACTCCGAGGTGGCTCTAATTCTCTCATTCGCTGTGCATTTTCTTCCACACTGCTGATGACAGCATTGAGTACTAGCCCATAAAACTCATGCGCATCCTGATGTTGATTCAATCTGAACATTTCGTTCTCCTGTTTGAAAACCTCCAAAAATCTAGCTGGGCTTACGACACCCGTTCGTGACTTTTGTGTGACAAGAGCCATAAAAATGTCCTTTAACGCTGTAAATGTAGATTCTGGCATGCCATAGGACGCAGCATTTTCGAAAGTCAACTCCAGAACGGGCCCTCTTAATATAGCGTGTTTCTTTTTGTATTCGGGAGAGTCTGGTTTATCCTCAGGCCTTTGACCAGGCATTGGAGGCACCGGTTGGTTGCTGTTTATAAGTTTCCTCCTTGCCAAAGCTTCCTTCGACGTTATCCCCTTAGCCTGCCCCGGTGGTTGTATAGCACCGCCATTCACAGCTCTTATAGGAACTTCAAAGACCGGCTGGCTTCCATCTGGTGTGTCCAGAGGTGAGTGTGGAGGGTATTTGACAACATGTTCCCGAAACGGTCTCGAATAATACAGGGCTTGTATGATCGAATTACAGTAACTGTAAGCTGATTAGCATTGTCGGAGCGCTAGTCTGTAGAAATTTACCATGTATTTCCAAACTAAAATGAACGTCAGTTAAGCACAACTCAAAGCGCGCAATTGGAATTTAGACGTACATTCTCCATGCCGAAGAACTTATCACTACCATCGGGTCGAATTGGACCAGCGTTTTGCAACATCTTCAACAAAGGCGTTATTTCCGGCTCAGGTTCCTCTATAATTCCCTTGTTCTTCCCCTTCGTTGTTGGCGTTGCGCTCTTGTCTTGGGTTGGGCCCTGTTCATCGCACAAGTTAGCGATCGCTCTCTCCATTCAACCATATCGTCCGAATCGCAAGGACCCAATCCATCTCTGGCGCGATAACTTGACATCCTCGATGAAATGCGAAATATGAGGATATACTAACAGAGCCCGGCAACATCTTCTTCGCCCAACTCATTGTTGCGGTTGTTTCCGACTCTCTAGGCCCCACAGCACCCGACGTCCGGGACGCGGATGTCTACAGATGGCACTCAGGTTGAATCATGAGCGTGGTTTCCGCATGTGTTGAAAGTCTCTCGTTAATTGTGTTCTGCTTCAATCGCAGTGCACGAGATGCTCGAGGCAGGAAGGTCGCCTGTCTGCCGTTCTGTACACAGGCTGCTGTGCCGCAGAGCGGGGTGTTACTGTGCAATCCTCGTAAAGTCCGGGCTGGGGTTGCCTACAGAGTGGCAATTGATCTTGATTTGTCAGGGGTGCAGCTGTCAATTGACTTGTAAGAATGAAATGGGAGGGTAGTTGTCCAGAAAGTGTCAGGTTGCGAGTGTGTGTTGGAGAGAGGCTTGCGCGAATTGGGTTCGAACTTCGGTGCTTCCAACCGATTGAGCGAGTAGGCTCTGGTTGTCTGAAGAGTCGACAAGTCAAGGGTCCAGAGTAAGTAAGTAGTAACTTGTTTGGTGGCGCTGCAGCCTTTGGACTCTCGGTTGGAAAACAATCTAAGCAGCTTGAAGGGCCTGTTCAGCCGATGAGGAGTTGTTGGGGGGGGGGGAGGAGGATTTTGTGTGTATCGTTTAATTAATAATGATACTTGGTGGCTACTTTGATAGTTGCTTAAATTAATGGCTACTACTACTTTTGGTGTCTCTTTCTCCATGTCCTTCCTTCCATGTCCACAAGAAGTAGTTGTACCTGTTGTTTGCACCTTCTATCTTCCAGAAATTCTACAGGGTGCTTGCTACTCATACGGCGGCAGCTAACTGTGGGCATGCAAGTTATCTAGCCGTGGAGTGCCTATCTTCTCCAGTATTGGGTAGTTCACAATAATGCCAGGCAAGGTACTGGACTTAAAAAGATACGTCGTCCTTCTGGAAGAGCTGCACGAGGCCTGTCCTCCGCCCACGAACCCCCTGTCATCAGGGTGCTAGCCCCATTCTCAATCACACACCACCATTTCACCTCCACCACCACACCGGACATATCTCACCATTCACAGGAGACTCTTACCCAACAACACACGAATGAACTGATGTTGCTCAGCATGCACAGGCTGGCACCATTCCGGGTTGGTGAGAGAGCGGTCACGCATCACGAACGAATGCTCCCTTCTGTCAAACCATCAGGTCCCAATACCATGAACAACGTCTTCCACACAATCCTTAAGTGTGGGGCCGGCCGGTGTTGGAGACAGAAACGCATTTCGGGGTCCGGCTGCAAGTGTGGCAGGTTAGATTTTTTTTTTCTTGGTTGATGGGAGAAAGATGTCGCCGCCAATAGATAATGCTCACCAACGCAAGGACGCTGCGCTGGGTCTATCGAATGGAACGTTTCTCTTCCAGCAACATCTCACCCCATAATGACGGGGTAGTGCACGGCCAGCCACGAAGCTTTCACAGGTCCTGTAGGCCCTATCAGAAGATCCAAGCCAGAGGCTGCAATGTAGGACCGAAATATTACCTTTCCGTCAACGATCGCCTGCTTTCCAACACAAACCAACAGCACTACCACAGTAGTCTCGGGCGATTGGATGTCTATTCTACTCCTCGGCAGCAAGTCTTGATTTATTAAACCCCTCAGGCGCCCTTCTCCACGCATCTGACTTGAGCTATTCGATATAAATGCATCAAACCTCTTAAGAGTGTACGTCAGCACTTACAATTCAACCCCAGATGTACCTACCTACCTACCTACCTACCGTATGTACACTTACGGATGACTTACAGCACCGGCTAGATGCGCCTTTACCTATCCCCCCGCCGTATCTCGCCGCTCACTTCCCTTTTCTTTGCCGCTTTCTCTTCTCCCAAACGTCCTAACTCCTCCTCGAAGCATCATAATGCTGTCATGGCGTCAAAATAATTTCTCAGGCTAAAGTCTTTCGTCAAGCCTCTCTCTTTCATTTCCTCCACTCAGGTCCTTTTACTTACCCCACTCGTGTTTGCGTTGGCGGACGGGCTGTGTCTCCGACACCCGATTGCTTGGATTCAAACACTTTGAGGCATATCTCGCCTGCACAACTCCCCCACGTTTCCAAAAATCCAAGGCTAAACTCCGGTCGCACAAAGATCAGGACTACTGATGAGGAGCATCCAGATATATTTATCTTTTCACTCCAAAATTCAGTGCCGTCTTTAGTGTAAAAAACCTACAAGTAAACTTTTCTTATTTTAAGTAATTTTTGATTTTTATTTTTATTTTTATTTGGGTAGGGCAGTGCAGGGTCAGTTAAGTAGCGTTTGACGGGCTGGCGATCGACAGACTTTTCCCGAGCGCCAGGATCGCGGGCGAAAGCTACTGGAGAAGAATCTGGGGTAAGGAGCGCCCTTGAAGGTAAGGGAGAAGAATGGTAAGATAGAGAGAGAACGGGTTTTTTTTTGGCAGTGGGTAGACTAAGCCTCTAGTCAACGAATCACGAGCACACTGACTTCACAACAGCTCGCGCCTTTGGGACCTTCTCGAGGTTTTGTTGCACGTCTGTCTGAATGACGCCATCACACGAGACATTCCCCAGTTGGAGTATCAAACTCTAAATTTCATGGCACGTACGCTTTGTGCCTATCGTCCCATGTACCGTGAGGTACTCACCAGTTTACGGTACTACTCAACTGTACCTGTACTGTTGTACAATGCTGATACTCATCAATTCTCGTCGGGCTACAATAAAAGAGGACTTCTTTCAGGAAGGCAAATTCTTAGATGATTTCAGTAATATTATATCTACTTTACCGCAAATCAGGTATCAAGTTCCCCCCTCCTCAGCTCTATGGCTACGAAAAGAATTACTTCGTAGATAGGCGTGGCACGTTCCAGATTTAAATTGCAAGGCCAAGGCTTCTCAGCTATACCCACAACTAGATACTGTTAGCTGCAGTGCAGCATTTCTGTCCTTTTTCTCAATGACCATAAGACAAACAAATTGCTTACATCAAGCGAGCTACTTATCTCATATGAGTTGATTACCCGAGTAAGTCTCAATTGGGGTTGTTGCGTATTGAGTGTAGTCATGCAAAAAATCAACCGAGCTATCAAAGTCAAGTCAGGGTTGGAATCAGTCCCCCCAGTTCAAGTACGTCCCTATACTCCCACATAACTATCACGTTCGACCTTCAGATATAATAACATACCAGTAACAACTTCCCAATGAACATATTCTACCTAGTATCCACAGATATAGTCACTCAACTGCCAAGCCAAGATAAATTAAATATTCCAACATCAAATCTCTACGCAAACCATAGTTTCCAGTTTCCTAATCGCTCGTTTTATGAGTGCTAAACAAGAGACTACGTAGGCATCCTTAAATCGAGCCTTGAATTTCTGTAGAGAAGTCGGTCAGGGGTGGGGCTTTGAAAAGGGCGAATAGGCATTGTCGCTAGCAGGAGTAGATTTAAAGATATGCATTTTTGTAGCACGAATGCTACTATATAAATTTAATTTGTAACAGAAAACCAACTCATTTTTCTTACTAAACCCTTTTATATAGAGCGAGCACGGAAGTGTGTTAAGCATATGTTCAATCTCGACCGACTGACTCTAGCTAAAAGAAGAAGAAAAATGAGGACCGCTCTGACCAAGAATTAGTAAGACTTACCTATAGTAACAACTAAGAACCAATGAGAGACGAAGATCCTATACTATGAGAAGGAAGAAGATAAGCCCGGAGAAAAAAGATTCAAAATAGTAAAATAGTATTTATGACAAGAATAAGCCTTAAGAAACACCCTTTCATCGGATGGCAAGATATGTTATGCTATAGGGGTTC
>JAJONI010000425.1:0-24705 GCA_022190145.1 Pezicula rhizophila
GATAAAAAGCTAAATATTAGTATTTCTACTTTTAAGAGTAATTAAAATGCCCCTTATTTAGAGACATAGCCCATTGTCTATTTAGCTAAATATGATAATTTTTATAAACCTTAAATAAATATGTAATTTTATAAAAAGAAAATAATTTATATACAACCTTAAAATTAAACCATATAAGTATTAAACTAAACTCTAAATTCTCGCCGAATACGCCTCGCAGGGCAACTTCTCATTAGTCGTCCCTCCCCCTTCTAAGAAGCATAAACCCCCTAAATTAAGCGAACAGACAAAGTGGTTTCGCTAAGCGAGGGCGATGGATCGTCGTACCCTTCCTCCGATTCATGTTCAGCCAATTAAACAGCCTTATGATTCGGACCCACCATAAGCAGCTTGCATTAGCTCTACGCCTCTCGCTACTACGGCCTGTCTCATCGGTTTTAACGACCGGAGATGTCTGTTCCCTTTTCGGTCTTGCAAGTACAAATCCTGCCAGAACACCACCAGCAAACAATAAGCAGCTTGCATATGGAGTAGACGAACAACAAATCTCCATCATTTGTACGTACTACTACTTTTCGATCTTGACTGACCCGTGGATAATTCTGCCGCTTGCTTACTGTTCTACGGCGTTTCGTACCTTCCGAACCATGGAAGCGACCGGGCTGGACGCAATAATACCTGTGGTGGAGATGCAACCGCAGACAGAAGCTCGTGCTCCCGAAGACGACTGGACTGGTCTTACGAGCCCTGCAGAGCGGAGGAAGATTCAAAATCGGATCAATCAGAGGATCTACAGTAAGTAAACGGATCTAACCTATTGCTACCGAACCGTTGTGAGATTCAGCGAATAATAATACGTTGCTACTATACAGGAAGAAGGCATACAACCTCTAACAAGAAGCGCAACCGAACTAAGAATACAGATAGTTCTTTAGCAAACACTGCCTCAGCTCTACATACTACAGCCGTATCTGAATTCGAGATATACGCTGGACCATCTGGAATATGTTGGCTGCAGCACGACTCTCAATCTGCAGATGGCAATTTCGAAGACAATAATGCTTTAACGAACCTTAGCCCACATTCTCCCAAAGTTCCCAAATTGAAATGTGGCTCCATCTGCCGCATGAGCGGGCAGGAAGCACATAAATTTATAAAACATCTCGAAGATTCCTATCAAAAGAGCTACCTACTCGGCTCTCCTAACGTAGATCACCTCCTCACACTAATCCAATTCAACGTCTTCCGGGCACTACTTTCCAATGATTTAGTCCTTGGCTTTAAAATGGAATGGTTGGATGGAGAAGCAGTATCTCCATTCAACAGCGATGATCATGAAGCAAGAGAAGGCGCCATTCCATGTCCCCCTAGCCTCCGACCTACAGCCTTGCAACGAACGGTTCCACATCATCCCTGGATCGATCTCTTCCCCATACCTAATATGCGGGATAATATGCTACGACAAGGGGAAGACTACGATGACACACCACTATGTATGGACCTTGTAGAATTCTGCAATTCGCCAAGTGAGAGGACGGGTATGATTGTTTGGGGAGACCCCTGGGATCCAGATTCTTGGGAAGTAAGCGAAGAGTTCTTGTCGAAATGGGGTTGGATTATTAGTGGTTGTGATGAACTGTTTCGATCAACCAATTACTGGCGTGCGAAAAGAGGAGAGAGGCCACTGGTCTTTAAAGTCTGACAATATAACTTGAAACCTCCCCCAAACCTGCTTTGATTCTGGTGTTTCATTCAGAGCCTTGGTGCTATGAGGACAACTATAGAATAGCCTCTTGATGTGCAACATTTTAGAGCCCTATTCACCAGCAATCACTCAGTGATAGTAATTCCAAGCCACCGGCTTCGCCACAGCCCAAGCCCTATCCAGCGCCTCCACAACCTCCTCAGGCAAAGGACCCTTCTCAGCATCGACCAAATTATCCTCCAGATGCTTCAAACTACTAGCCCCAATAATAACCGTATCGCCCAACTCTTTCCTCAACAAAGAATGATGCATCTCCCATCTCAACGCAATCTCGGTCTCTGTCAACCCAAACTTCTTTCCTGCTTCTCGAACAATATCAAGAGCATCAAACATGATATTATTCATATATCTCTTTTGATATAATTTTCCTTGATTTGTCTTGGGATCAAATCGTGAACCGTCTTCGATGTTAGAGAGAGTTTCGCGTTGATATCGGGAGGTAAGATATCCGCCTGCGAGGGGATTGTATGCGTAAAACGCCATGTTGTAATGACGGAGACAGGGGAAGAGTTCAGCTTCGACGGTGCGGTGGATCGCGTTGTAGACTCCTTGATAAACGGAAGGTCGAATCCATCCATTTTGAATACATATCTCGTTGACGTAGGCGATTTCCCAACTCATGTAGTTACTGACTCCGAATCGAGCAAAGAGTCCCTCTTTATAAAGATCATTCACAGCCTTAAATGTCTCTTCGTAAGGGACCGATCTATCTGGACCGTGAAGATACCACATATCGATCTTATCAGCCTTCAGCGCCTTCAACGACTCGTTGAGAAACTTCCGAAGATCTGATGATGAGTGACTTATCTGGCCAGGTCTTGGGTAAAGCTTTGTCTCCATCACGATACCACGATCTTGCCATTTCAATTCACCTAGATATTCTTCAGATGATCCTTGACCGTAGACTCGAGCCGTGTCAACTTCCTTGTGGCCGTGCTTTTGGAAAAGATCGAGCATGGCACCGCAAGTCTTAAGGTCGTGGACTCGAGTCTGCTCAACGCCTGTTGAGATTGAGAATCAGCCATTGCCCATTTAATGGTAGAAGGCACGTTTCGTACCTGCTTTCCCAAAAGTCATGGCGCCGAAGACGAGAGGCACCTTGGTCTTTGCTGCGGACGCCATCTTGATTTAATTTTCGTAGAACAATTGAACGGTTGCGCTGTACTAGGGGTACGAGAAGTCGAGGAGGTCGTTTGACGAATGTTAAGAGTAGATACAGTATGTTCACCAGAGGAGGAAATACCAAGACTTTAATCACTCTTCACAAGTAGGTCCTTACGGAGTTATGTCAAACTCCGATAACATGCTTGGAATGTCACTGACCAAACTGGGTCTCCCCCTCTGAACAACGTGTGTTGGTGGGACCATCCTTTTTGTTTAGAAATGCATACACCAAGCACGTCACGACATGAGTCCCAAGCCGCTGGAAAGGCATCGCTAAAAGTGGTGGCATTGCGGGGCTCGCTCGCTCCTTGCTTCCATTAAAGAGACACCCTTAAAGTTTGCAGTAAGCAGGTTACATGGACATTGAGAATTGCGGCAGCAAGGTTGGGAATTCAAGATACACTGCGATATGTAATTTCACCAATAGGATACCCGTAGGAAATTAATTATTTGGCTGTCAGATAATAACTCGCACGCGCTTTTATTATATATAGATGGTTATATATAGATAGGCGTTTGAAACCAGAGATAAAATGGCTAAAGCCGAAACCGAAACTATTGATTTGATCGAATTTCGGTATATCTCGGCGTTAGGTAGAAACCGCTAGCCTCGATATAAATGTGAGTTATTTACTCAGAACTATTCACATGTTTTCTAATAAATTACTTGATATTCCTTCTAAATAATTATGTCAAACCTTGATTACAAACTTGAACGTTGGATGGCCTGGATGAAGGCTCTGTAAATGGAACAATGAATGGTATATGGCATGGTCGTCATTCCGACCGAAGCCATGGGAAGAACCCGACGTCAACATCAAAATTCACTCATTGTAGCATCCGCGGTTCGGATTTGCACAGTTTGAAGAATTAGCTGGGTAAGTATATCCGAAATCTTAAACCCCATATAAAACTATTCGCAACCAAAAGTCTAACTTACTAAAACATGCATAGCAAAATGCCAAAGGCCCATGCTTCGTCGGCCACGAAGTAATCGGCATTGCATACAATCCGAGTCGGCTCAAAGGTCAAAGACATAAAAATTGGAGATCGTGTGGGCGCAGGAATACAAAGTGATTCATGTCAAGGACGAAACGGACATTGCGAAGAATGTGCAACGGGACTGGAGCAATACTGTGCCACAAAATTGGTAGAAACCTATATAACTCAGTGCATTTTAACGGTAGGAGATCATGTGGAGGGTATGTGTTATATAACCGAGCACCGTGGTCAAGACTCCTGATACTATTCACTCTACTGAAGCAGCACCAGTGTTATGCGCTGGGACTACTACTTATTATCCTATGAAGCATTATGAGTGTAGTCCATGAAAGAGATTTGGTGTTATTGGGCTTAGTGGTCTCCGTCATTTCGGAGTTCTTTGGGGAAAGGCGTTGGGTTCTGAGAAGGTGGTTGCTATTTGAGTACGGCTGGGAAGAGAACTGATGCCATTCCGCTCGGTGCAGAGTCGTATATTGTCACGGAAGGTGATACTTATTGGGCTAAACACAATGGAAGATCTCCTGATCTACTTGTGTGTACGATATCCTCGTCTGAAGTAAGTTGATATTCCTCAGCTCGCTGCTTTTGTAGTGATTACCTTGGCTCTTACTGAACTTCCTTTAGAGCCCAATTTCAGACCACCTAGCACTTCTTAAACCCAAAGGTACCTTTGTACAAGTTGGAAACTTAGATAATAGTGTTCTGGCAATTCTAGCACCAAGCTTGATAGTGAGCAGGATCAGCGTAGGAGGATCTTATATTAGGTTACGAGAAGACATGAGAGAGATATTACAGCTTACGACGGAAAAGAAAGTAAAACCTTGGGTTGAGGAACGGCCGATGAAGGAGGTTAACAAGGCTCTTGTTGATATGAAATAGTGTGAAGCAAAGTACCGTCATGTACTTATCAACGGGAAACATCTCTAGAAAAAGTAGGTAGGTAAGGTAGTTTACTGAAGACTTTTCTGCTATTATATAGGTTGTGTATTATATAAACGAGATTTTGTCTCCTAACGCTACTATAAAGACTTAAATATCAAAGCTGTTAAGCAAACATGAGATATTCCATCCGGTAGCGCTCATTGGCTCTATCTGCCTATCGGATGGTGTGGCGCGCAGTTTGGAAAGACAGAAAGATTCTAACAATCATTCGGCGCCCTCTCGCCTTGTTCAAAACCTTCGAATGAGAAGAGTTTCTATAAGAGTACCACAGCTATTGGTTTTAACCTGCAGCGAGAAGTTTAAGTATTGCCTTTTAAAAGTGATTTGCTTATTTTAGTGTTTTTGTTTAGTTGGAGCCGACCCTCGGTTAAGCATGAGGTGAAAAGGGGTAGCGAGGGAACTGGTTAACGTCACGGACATAAAAATTAGGAGGCTTTGCATTGAAAAGCTTTGAAAATCCTCCTTTAGATAGATCTCTTCTCTAATTCCCTAAAGACAACACAACACACCAACTCCACATACGCCAATCAATCCATCCAAATACCCAATCATCTACCTGCGCATATTCTTCACTAGCGCCTTCAGAAATTTTCCATACATCTAAGACCTCAAACTCCAATCATGCTACAGCTTCTTCATACCCTACCTCCGCTAAACAAGCTTTCTCTTCCTGTTTCTAGTTTAAGAACTCCGTAATGGTATTGTAGACCAGTATAACTAATCTGAATATCTACCACGCAAATTTATGAATAAACAAAACTACAAATACAACTGGTTCTACTGGGTATCAAAAATCCGCCGTATCATCGAATCATTTATCACAGAACCTCGACCTTAACTACCCACCCAAGATGGAGGCCCTTCCCAACCTTCGAGAAAATATCTTCCAAGTTGCCAAGATCAATACCAACCCGAGCATGCTTGGGAATAATAATTTTTAGCTCAATACCAGACTTATGTCCTTTTTTCCCAAGACCGTTTACTATATCCGATTTGAACCTATTGAGTTAGTCGTCGTTCTAATGAAAATTCCGTTTGGTAGATTGAGTTAAGACATACCATATGGAATCGTGATAGGGCCCAGATTCAAGGGGAACCTGGGGTAATGTCGGAATGATGGTTGCAAGAGCCCGCGTGACCGCTCCAATGTAATTGCACCAGAAAGCCAGACCAGGCCCTATAAGAGCCTGAAGTTTAGCGCGGAGATCTCTATCATCAGATCCAAGGTCGGAACCCCATCTAGCACACATTGTGAGCGCAAGCACAGCTCGTAGCTGATGTGTGAGACCGGGCTGGCCAGCAAGAGAGCCAGATATAGGGTTGTGCAGTGCCCGCGAACTATTCGAATCATCTCCATCGCCTTGGTGTACCCAAATATTGCGAGCGATGTAGCTCTGAACTTCCTGAGTGAAAATGGGCGGAGTACCACTGGGGAGGGCGAGAGCAATCCTTTGAATGACAGATGAGAAAACACCCTCGGTGTGATCAGCAGGAGCGCCACCTGGCAGCAAGGGTATCGGGTTGCTTTCTCTGACATCTGACTGTAGTTTCATGTAAAGGACACCTTCTCGATTACCACCACTGCAGAAGATGACTTGCTTGATTTTGGGCACAGCCTCGACAAGAGCCCGAACAACCTCAACGATGGCTGGAAATTGTTCTCGCCTGCGTTTCGACAAACCGTATATCTTTCCATCGTAGTCATTTGCATTCAGCATCTCTTGCCATTGGATAAACCGATCACCAGGAACAGTGTAGCCGCCAATAGCTGGTATGGGGTATGGCTGAACAGAATCAGTGTGCATCAGCATGCTCCCATATCCTCGGAACCCACCCCCACAAAAGTAAATGGTGACACCAGAATGGACATTGACCTGATCTTTTAATTGTGGAAATTTTTCTTTCATCCCCTCGAAAGTCTCCTTCATCCGTTCTTGTAGTTCTATCTTGGCGCTTCCTGCAGTGTTGACGTTGCTCACAAGAGCACTTAACCTTGCAGCACCGAATGGCAGGCTCTTTGCTCCTTGTGCCGCCAAAATATCGTATCCTGGACCAGTAGACGAATCGACGTAGGTCATCTGCACACTTCCGCCTCCCAAATCCATGAAGAGCCCATCCACCTGGTCGAAGCCACTTCGAGCTCCCATGGCGCCAAAGAGACTCTCCATTTCAGGGCTTAAAATATCGATTTCGAACCCGGTCTCTTGTTTTATGGCTACTAGCATCTCATCTTTATTCTTTGCTGTCCTCATAGCTTCAGTTGCAAAGACGCTAATGTTCTTGCCTTCAACTCCATAGCCGTCGCAGACCTTCCTGAACCTAGCTAAAGCTTCTGCAACTTGTGTAATTGTCTTGGTCGAGAAATAGAAGGGTTTCGAGTTAGGGGTGGACTCGTGCAGCGCATCGTAGAGAGATATACCGATCCGTTCTCGAAATATGCAAGGCAGGAGTCGACTTTGAGGTTGAGAGAGGTCTGATATGGAGCAGCGGATACCGTTACTATTGAATGTATGTATTAGTATTAGGAATCTCAGACGGAGGGGTAGAGAGGTAGTACATAAAAGGCTGAGTTACCTGCCCATATCAACAAGCCCGTAAAGCTGCTTGGAACTACTAGTTGGGTCAAACTTTGACATCTTCGTTGTGAAGTTGTCAATGGTGATGGTATCCCTCATCTGATCTGCCATTTTGACTCTGGATATAAATTTGTGTTGAGGTGCGAAGAGTCTGCAGATATATGTTATATTTTAACATTTAGACCATCGTACAAGTGCACGCCGCGAAGGAGGGGCATTTTTGCTGTTGCCCCACGATGTCCGTTGGGTTGTTCCGTTCCGTGGCTCAAAATCGCATGTTCGACGTCCATATTTAGAGGTCAATCGTTCTAGAGTTGTGAGACCTCGAAGCTCGGGAATACTACTTACCACTAAGGCTGTGCTAAATGAGGTCACACTCATCATCCCAATACTAAACTGTCTTTGACCTGGGGAAACTGCCGTCGCCGGACAAGCTATGAAGATCGTAATTGAAATATATGTTATAGTACAGCTTCCTGTTTTGCAAATCATACATGATCTATTAATCGTCAACACCGTTGGCTTCACCGGAATCAAATACCATCACCATCACCATCCCCAGTTTCCCCATCAGCACCCCTTGTTTCCACTCCATGGAATGCCTCGCCAAATGCTGAATCATCCATGCCCATATCAATATCAACGCCGAGATCTCCCAAGTCACCACCAATCTCCTCACCTCCATACCCAGCAAGAGCATCACCAGCAGTATCGAGATCCCCAAGGTCACCGAAATCATTGGAATCGCCTTCGAACCCTGAAATAGCATCCGTACTTGTGGTAGTTTCATTTGGCGTTTCATTTGATGTGGTGGCAGGTGGTGCTGGTTGAGGGGTCGGAGCTGCTGATGCCGCCGCACTTGCAGTTTGCTGGTTCTGGGCTGATGCTGTTGCTGACGGGGCAGGGGATACGCCACCGGGAGGGACAACAACCCAGTCACCAGTACCAGTACTTTCTGCTGGGGCAACGGCACTAACAGTTTGACCAGAGTTGCTCATGCTGACGTCTGGTTGAGTAGTCGTTGGTAGTTGAACTGATGGCTGTGGAGTGCTGCTGGCCGCAGCAGGTTGAGGCGAGTGAACACTTAGGCTGCCTGGGGTGCTGACACGCCCCAGCATGTTCAAAATTGCGTTACTTCCTGGAGTAGACGTTGAAGAGGGTCCGGGGTTGAATTGATCAAGCAAACCAGCCGCACTGCTCTCTCCCATTTCAACATCTGCATCCCCAACCAAGTGGCCACTTCGGCCACTCTGATGTGATCCGTTACGCGATGGTTGTTGAGCAGGAGGGCTTCGGATGGCTGGCGGTTCTTCAAAACCACCATCTTGTATGCGGCGGAAGTCTTGCACGGCTTCTGTATGCCTTCCAAGAGACTCGACGACCTGTGCGAGGATGTCATCGACTTTCGATGGTACCCGGGTGACTGCTTTCCCATCCTCACCATCGTCCTCGTCAATTTTTCCTTCAAGACGCCAGTACTCTGGACCTACGTCCGTTGGATCATTAACCGCAGTGCGTAGCTCTTTCTCAGCAGTTGTGACAATCGATCCCTTCTTAAATTTCGCCAGTCTTTTTGCGTGCTTGGCTTTCATCTTTTCGATCTCACTGTTGGTTTGAGCAATGCGCTCTGCAGCTCGCTTGCGAAATTCATCAGCCTTGTCGCCATCCAATTGACCAACGTAATTATATTTGGCAATTCGCTTGGTAGGTTCAATCACAAAAGGAGCATCAAAAACCCCCTCGGTTAAGTCCGCCAATTCGCCTTTCAATCCCAGTCCAAGATCAGGCGGAATAATTTGATGAATGGAGTATGGCGAACTAAGAATTTCCTCCATCCACCGGTGATTTAACATATAACGCTCTGTGCTGATCTCGCGAGGAGTCAAAACATCAAAGATATCGCCACGAGAGGTATCTTCGTCATCGTCGGCAACATCCAACGCAGTGCTCACAGCAGCAGTAGATGGGCCAGTATTGTTCTGGGTTCGCGCCCTTTTACTAGGAGGTGGGCCTGGTGCGGTATGTTGTGGAGGATATGCCATTGTCTGCGGGACCCTAACTGGCGGTTGGTTTCCCGCGTACATTTGAGGACCTCGCTGTGTACCTCCTCTGGGGAATTGAATTTGTGGCCAGCTAGCGCGGTCGTGGAGCATGAATTCTTTTTGTACGATTTGACCTTGTGACTGCAAGTATTGGCGAGTACTCATTATGGTATTCGTTCGAACATCGACGGGGATAACGTTCGAAGGAACTCGGTCTTGCTGGGTTGCGTCGCTATAGTGTACAATCCATAGACTTGGGTCTGGTGTTTGCCCATTGGGACTCGGAAATTTGGGTGGTAGAAGGCGGTACCGTTTGCGACTATGGATTGCATATGGTTCGCCAGGAGCATAGCCAACTTTTGCTTGATACATCTCCAGAGTCTACAGTCGAAGTTAGCAATCGCCTAGACGTTTCCATGCTGAAGCCTTACGTAGACTCCGCCTTCAACGTTAACATCCATCTGGTATGCCGTCTCTCCAGGAGCCCATATGAATCCGTCACTGGAGAAATCGGTGCCTAGAATATTTTGAGGCTGCCATGTTAAAAGAATAGTCCCAGTCGCAGGTCGGTCGAGGTATGTCCAGTAGAAGGGAGCCTGGTCGCGAGCAATTTTTGGAGCAGCCAGAAGCAATTGGGCGACTTTTTCATGGTGTAGCTGCGGTAGCATAGGATACCGGTAGGTTGAGAGGAGATGGACATGTTGAATCTGGGGAGAGTTAGTTTATTGCGCAGGTGTTGAGATCCTGCTGAACTGTAAACATACCAAGTCCCGAGAAACACCAAACCCTGGGTCCTGCATTGTGAAATAGGGGATTTTCTTGTTCCAAAACGCTACGCGATCGGTTAATGAAGGGACTTGATGCTTGTGAAGGTTTGTTGTGGTGCAATTGCGCCAGGCTTCGATGCCTTCAATGAAATGCGCGCGAACGTTGACGATCCTCAGAACGCGACCCGGAGCCTCAATTTCGACGATGCGCTAGAGGACGCTAGTAAATCACGTGACTGAACGAATGCAGGGGAAAGCAAAACTTCCTCCAGTTCTTCAGCTACTGGGCCATGCTTATCTACCCAATATTATTTTTCGTCTAATCTGCTCATGCTAGTGATTGAATTGCTGGCCTATGTGTCGCATGCCTCGATTTACGGTAAAAGCTTCATTAACAATACCACGACATGGGTTTACTACTAATTCATCGATTTATGATTGCCAAGTTCATGTCTAAATACAGGCTTTATGGGTGCCACAAGGTCCAATTTTGGGCAAAAACTCTTTCACATTATGCAATAATCCATCTATGCCTGGTATGTTGATGCAGACACATTTCCTCCACGTCCAGTCCAGTTGACGTGGATGTTCTCGTCAACTGGGTATTTCGCGTTAGCAAACTCTGGCTTGATCTTGAAAGTGTGGGCACCAAAGTAATCTCTTTGTGCCTGGAGCAAGTTTGCAGGAAGATCCTTAGTGCGGTAACCGTCAAACCAGCTGAGGGCAGTGCTGAAAGCAGGTGTTGGTATGCCGAGAAGAGCAGCCTTGGAAACAACGTCTCTCCATCCAGGTTGAGCGACGTGGATGGCCTTGTTGAAGAAGTCGCTGAAGAGCAAGTTCTCGAGGTCTGGGTTAGTGCGGTAAGCTGCGGTGATATCCTTGAGGAAAACAGATCGAATGATACATCCTCCACGCCACATCAAGGCAATTGATGGCTTGTTCAACTTCCACTTGTACTCCTTGGCAGCCTAGAAATTATCAGCTGGGTGCAAGTTTGTCAATGAGGATAGTTTCGTACCTCTTGCATGAGCATGAAACCTTGTGCGTATGAAATAATCTTTGAGGCGTACAGAGCCTGCTCCAAATCTTCAAGGAATTGCTCCTTGTTGCCCTCAAACTTGTTCGATCGGCCAACAAATTGGAGGACCTTTGAGGCACGAGTACGCTCAGCCTTGATAGAGGACAGACAACGGGAAAGCACAGCCTCTGCAATCAAGGTGACGGGCATACCAAGATCCAGAGCGTTGATAGCAGTCCACTTTCCGGTACCCTTTTGCCCAGCAGAATCCATGATCTTCTCAAGAAGTGGAGTTCCGTCCTCGTCGTTGAAGTACATGATATCGCGGGTGATCTCAATCAAGAAGGAATCAAGGACACCTTTGTTCCACTTGGCGAAGACATCACCAATCTCTTTGTCTGGCATACCCAGACCACGCTTCATGATATCGTAGGCCTGTATTTTATGAGTATGGCAAAACTGTGGGAATTTGAGCAGAACGTACTTCGCAAATCAGTTGCATGTCACCGTACTCGATACCGTTGTGCACCATCTTGACGTAGTGGCCAGCACCCTCGTCACCAACCCACTCACAGCAAGGCTCGCCTTCGGACTTGGCAGCGATGCTCTGGAAGATGTCCTTGATGAAGGGCCAGGCCTCCTCATTTCCACCGGGCATCATAGATGGTCCATAACGGGCACCCTCCTCACCGCCAGAGACACCAGCGCCAATAAAGCGGATACCCTTTGCCGCCAAGTATTTTGTTCTGCGGGTGGTATCAGGGAAATGGGAGTTACCACCGTCAATAATGATATCGCCTTTCTCGCAGTATGGAAGAAGAGTCTCAATGAAGTCGTCGACTGGCTTTCCGGCCATGACCAACATCATCATGCGGCGGGGTTTCTTGAGCTTGCTGGCAAATTCTTCGATTGAGTGGGCACCGACAATTGACTTTCCTGCAGAGACAATCGGAGTTAGCCGTGAGTTCTAGGTAGTTGAAGAGAACCAATGCTTACCTTGAGCCTCATTGGCAAGGAAGTGGTCAACCTTGGAGACGGTACGGTTGTAGGCGCAGACGGTAAAGCCGTGATCGGCGGCATTTAGGATGATGTTCTGACCCATGACGGCCAAGCCGATCAGGCCGAAATCTGCACTGCTCGCTGGTCAGCATGGCCATTGTAGTATGAGTGGTGAAGCGTTGAGGATAAAATGCAGATATTCGTGTTGATGGAGGGGTCCGCGCACCGCCCCGCAAGCTGGCCAACAGTGTGTTGAACAAAACTCGAGGCTGAAGTACACTGAAACCAACGGAACAATACAATGCCATTTCTGCGAGAGCTTCTCAAGCAAGCTGCGCGCAGTCATGGGCGTTGTCCGCTCCCAATCAATCGCCGAAAGGGATTTCAGCAATTGTGGTGGGGTCGCCGTTGAGATCTTTGGCGGGCGGAATGATGACGATGGTGGGGTAGAGCAGGATAGAGTTGAACAGAAGAATGGAGGGGACTTACACTGCTTCAGTCATATTGATGGATATGGATATATGTATCTGCGAGGTGATTGTTGAGGCGGTTCTCAAGATTTTAGTTTGTTGTCGGAGGAAAGAAGGAGAAGGAGAGAAAGTGACGGCAAAGGTTGGGCTGCACGAGAAATAGCAGAGGGGCAGTCTGTGGTTGCTTAGTACGCCGAAACGGCGCTAGGCTGTACTGTAGTCCGTCCCAGAGCGATTCAGGAAGCAAAGCGTGGGCAACCCAAACATTCGCAAGCCTTGTGCGGATTGTCCGGAGCAGGAGCAGGGTTTGAGCCATACAAGCTAGCAGAAGTCAGGACTTCAGACAGCAGTCGGTCGCAACAACGTTTTTGCGTTTTGCGTTTTGCTTTGCTTCGCTTTGGACATGCGTATCAGAATGGAGAGAGTTGCAGCGGAATGAGATGGATATCCATGAGTGATGTTTGAGGTGTTGATTCCTCGTGTCCCATCGAAAGATGAGTGACTTACTTACTACTGTGCAGTACTGTAATGTACTGTACTGTACTGCCTGCTTCTAAATACCGCCTACTTAATTTATGAAGCTTGGCTGGCTGATATGCAATTGTCGTCGGACAGTAGGTGCCTAAGTCCTAAAGTACCTTTGATACAATACCATTAATAAATGCTTTCATCTGAACCTAGCTGCTGTCACCATGCTTGCCATGAGCGACAACAAACCTACTATAACTGGCTTCCAGGCGAATGCGGAAAGAAACCTCCGGCTGCCCTTGATTATTCAGAGCTCTGATAAAGGCAAAACTCGGAGCCATTTGAAGCTTCGCACATGACGGACGGTCAAAACCCCCACTACAGCAATGTCAGCAAGGAAGAAGTTTGGTGGGTCGTGGACGTGCCAGGTAATAATCCCCGCTCTGAACCGAACATCCAGCACGGTTGTGTTGGTAATTGTTGAAGCAAGCTGTTGAGTAATGGCAGCGCTCTAGACTTCTAGAACTCTGGCTGCATTGGAAGTGCATTTATTGTCTGATCGTTAATAATACACATCTCTCTCTCTCTCTCATCTGAAGTATTTGCTCCGACTTTTTGCCCATTGACATCCAGTCTCTTTTCTTAGTGTTGACTTTTAAACGGTCGTTTTGATTCTGGCCTGGGGTCCCGTCAACACCCCACCAAGCACGTGATTATCTACGGAAATACTTTAATTCCGATACTAACCCAGTTCTGACTAGTCACTATCTCGCTAAGATTCTGGCGAAAATCGAGCCTCTGCCAGCCTCGATAAACAGCAAGCAACAATCGCGACGGCAACGAACGACTAACTACCACGCCGCCACTACCTCGTCCTCAGTTGTACCTATCACTTCATACACCTAAAGTACAAGAAAGATACCCCTTTAAAATCATCAAACTCACCCAAACAGTCATCCCAAGCGCATCTAGTTGCCACATCTGCGATTTTTCTCGCGCATCACCACTGCGTTAGACAAGGCGCAAGAGGTACGTCTAATACATCAAGAAGTTCTATCGTACAGACGTTCATCATGTCCTATCCACCACCACCAGGTCTCTCCTCCAACAATCGCACCTCAAACTCTTCAGCTCATCCATCTCTTCCTGCACGACCACCAGCGTCTGCGAATCCTTCATCAGGCTTCAAGCCTGCATATGCATCGCAACCAGCCTATTCAAGCAGCGGCAATGGAAATTACGGAGGTGGAGGAGCAGGTGCCTTCCAAGGCTTTGCGCCTAGATCCGTAGTTGCGCCTCAGCCAGCATATCAATCATATCAGCAACCAGCGCCTACGCCTGCTTACGGCAATCAACAATCATATCCTTCGTACGAAGCACCGCAAGCCGATTATGGCGCGCCCCAAATCCGAAACCCCTTCCCGCTCCCAGGTCAAGATAGTGCAGGACGTGGACGAGGCCCCTACGAGGAGGACCCAGAGATGGCAGCTCAGATTGCACAATGGCAAAGCGCGTACGCTAGTAAGGACGAGTCCGCTGCCGGAAGAGGGTATCAAGGCAGTGCGCCACGCCAATTTAACAACGGGCAGGGATCTGGAGCTGCAACAAGCGCAAACTCAGCACCACTTGGAAGACCTGAGGGACCATCAATGAGTAGCCAGGCGGTAGCCAGTGCTGCTGATGCAGATACCGGCGTTGCATCAGTGGTGACTGGCAAAGATGGAAAGCAACAAACAGTCGTCAGAACCGGTGGCGGAACCCAGTGGACCGACTCTTCACTTCTTGAATGGGACCCTGCACACTTCCGCCTATTTGTGGGCAACCTTGCGGGTGAAGTCTCGGACGAATCTTTGCACAAGGCTTTCTCTCGCTGGCCATCAGTCCAAAAAGCGCGTGTCATCCGTGACAAACGAACTATGAAGAGTAAGGGATACGGATTTGTCAGTTTTAGCGACGGAGATGAATTCTTCCAAGCGGCGAGAGATATGCAGGGCAAGTATATCGGCAGTCACCCAGTCTTATTGCGACGTAGTACCACGGAAATCAAAGCCGTTACACCCAAGGATAAGAAGGGAAAGCATAAGGGCAAGGGCGGAAAGGGCGGTAACAATGGAAACAGCAAGATGGATAAGACAGGTGCCGGAGTACAG
Source organism: Pezicula rhizophila (assembly GCA_022190145.1). Classification (NCBI taxonomy): domain Eukaryota; kingdom Fungi; phylum Ascomycota; class Leotiomycetes; order Helotiales; family Dermateaceae; genus Pezicula; species Pezicula rhizophila. Next base: position 15,364 of record JAJONI010000425.1, read on the forward strand.
AAGGTTGGTAGCAAAACAAAGGGTGGACTCAGGGTCTTGGGATAGGTGAAAAGAAATTGAGTCATGCGAAATTTGGACTGGACGCGATGGAGTTTGGTGGTGTCTAGGAGTTCTAGGGGAATAGAGGGGGACATGGACTCCTCACTTGCATCATACAGAGAACTTCAAGCGATAGTATAGTATTATCAAGATAATGAATTATAAGCCTAAGCTTTCTAATCCGTCACAGTGGGAAATTGTGAGTTCAATGTGATGTCTTAATAAGCACGTCCAGGCTATACAATAATACATCACAGCTGCTTTTTTATTGGAGAGTCAAAAAATACCACCCACTTCAAGAAGAAAGCAAAGGGCAACAAACTAGCTCCTAAACCGCGTAGCACGATCAATATTAAACGCAGCACTAATAAAAGCCAAGTGACTAAAGGCCTGTGGCGTATTCCCCAATTGTTCGCCAGTCTGCGAGATCTCCTCCGAAAAGATGCCCAAGTGATTGGAGAAACTGAGCATATTCTCAAAGACGCTAACCGCACGAACCAGGTACTTGGACTCGTAAACCCCAGCACGAGTTAGAGCTTCCACCAGCCAAAACGTACACATGCTAAATGCGCCTTCTCGACCACCGACCCCATCTTCTGAATGTTCGGTATTGTAACGGTAGACTAGACCGGCGCTTGTGAGGCCGCCCTTTTCCGGAGCCTTGAGGATGCGATCCATTGTACGCAGGAAGCGGGGGTCGTTGGGGGAGATGAAGAAGACGAGGGGTGCGATGAGGATTGATGAGTCGAGGATATCTCCGCTTTCGTAACTTTGGATAAAGGATTCGATGTTGGTGCTGTAGCCTTTGGTCATGATCTCCTCGTATAGTTCATCTCGCATTGCTAGCCATTGTGCACGATGAGGACAAGGTAGGCATCGCTTGTCGGCGAGGCGAAGACCACGGTCAAATGCAACCCAGAGCATAATCTTGGAATAAACAAAGTTTTGCTTTTTGTTGCGCACTTCCCAGATTGACATGTCGGGATCGTTAGCAATGGTCATTGCATAATCAACGATTTCCCGAACAGCGACCCATTGCTCCCAAGTGATTGGTTTCCCATACTTGTTGTACAGGTAGATGGCGTCCATCAGTTCACCATAGATATCGAATTGTTGGTGGAATGCTGCTCCGTTACCTATGCGTACAGGTTTGCTGTCTTTGTAACCTGCCAGATGATCGAGCTCAATCTCGGGAATATCGGTGTCGCCTCTGATTGTAAACATGATTGGTAACGCACCCGACGCATCTCGTGAAAGACGGAAACGGTCACTGATGAATTTCATGTAGGCATCCGCTTCTTCAGTAAAGCCCATTCTGAGGAGAATGTAGATGGTAAAACTCGAGTCACGAACCCAACAGTAGCGATAGTCCCAGTTACTGAAGATAGGTCAATAACTTGACTTTGATTGCGGAATCGAGGATTGCTCACCGAACACCACCAATATCCTCTGGGATTGAAAAGGTCGGAGCTGCAACGATAGCGCCAGTAGGCTCATAAGTAAGCATCTTCAGGATCAACAGACTCCTGGAGACAGCCTCTTGCCAGCGGCCTTTGTATTTACTCTTGGAGATCCAATCGAACCAGTACGACTGAGTATCATGTTGTTGACGATCTATCGTTGTTAGCCAGGATATTTCATAAACCCATCTGGTGGGTGGGTTGGTATGATGACCAAGAGCCAGAGCGTACCTAGAACTTCAGTTGTCACAACATTGGTTACGTGATTTGGAATGTCATCGCGTAGAACAAATGAGATAGCTTGGCCCTCTTCTAGATGTATATGAGCCACAACGCCCTCGCTAAGCATCCCCTTACGCTTCTCCTTAGTAAACGTAACCGATGGACACGCGTCAGACGCCTCGCCATGGTCTATTGTAACATCAATCTGAATCTTCAAGTTCTTGCTGGTGAAAAGTACGGTCTTGCTTTCGGTAGAACCACGAGGAACATCGGGGATGACGATCTCAACGGTATGCTCTGCACTTGCATAGTCGAAGGCGGGAAATATTTCAACATCTGAGATGTAATGTCAGCAAATTTTCAGATAAATTCCAGGTGCTTCCGAACACTTGAGATATTTGTGGGATTAGCATTCTCAAACAGAGAAAGAGCAAAATTCAAACAATCAGGGTAAGTCGAACGACAACAAGTCTAGCTAACTACCAAGATGAGGGCGACAAGGAATTGCACTCGTAAAAGATAGATATGACAACAACATACCTAAATCTGCAAAACCGCGAATACACTCAACCCTGCGAACCAACCATCTCTTCAATTCGTCTTGAACCAAAATAGACTCTCGAAAGGGCATTTGTGTCGGTGCCTTGGTGACCACATTGCTCGTCTTCGGGCGTGGGAAGAAGTCGATCAGGTCGGTCACACCATCTTCATGGATATATCTGGTCTGGAGGATATTTGACGAGGGTAAATATTGTTGCTTCGTGGTAAAGGTCACGGTTGGAGGTGGGCAGATGGTAAAGAAACCACCCTTGTCCTTATCCAGGAGTCGGCAAAAGATGGAGGGGGAGTCGAACTCTGGCCTGAAAATAAATAAATTAATTAGTTGGAGGAGTTTGAAGGTCCGGAAATACAGCTAGCAGCAAACGATCAAGAGAAAGGAAAGGAGGTGGCATTGTTGAATTGGGTTAAACTAGGTTAGTTATTCACCAGCACATGAAATCCACACTGCCATCGATTCCCACCAGAGCGCAGGTTCGCATGTTTCCAATCAGGCCATAGTTTTCAATTGGCAGGTAGCCTTGCTTGTGTGTGCGAATCGTTTCTTTCGTGCCCGCTATAGACGTCCGGCGCTCCATAGTAGCTACAGTACAGGTAGAAGAAGAAAGCAGGAGGACGTAGTTGAGAACACCGGCTAGCTCGGAAGAAGCTGAGGAACACCTAAACTTGATTTGATGTGATTTGGAGGAATATAGTTGGAGTAGTTGGGAGTAAATTGAGGACGATGAGCTTGAGGTCAAGCTGATCGGTGAAGGCGCGGGGCAGCTTTCGTGTTCACGATGCCTCCACCAGCTTCCGGAAGGAGGAACGAACCTTACAACCCGCGCCACGGTGTGAGTAAGCCATCTTAGCTCGACAGTGGAAATGGAGTAAGGGATTTGAAGCGAATTGGTGAGGTTGACCCTCTCTTTTTCTCTGGGTAAATTGGGCACATTGGGTACATTAGATAGATGTAATGGCCCTCACACAGCAGGATAGAAGGTGTAAGATCCTAACCGCCAGAAGGCCCAGGACGTGTTTTGTGGGGTAACTGTGGCTGAAGTTGGTCGTCATGGTAGTGAGTTGTTGTTGTTGAGCACTGGGAGAAAATATGATTCGCTGAGTAGAGAGAGAGAGACAACACGCTGAAGAAGATATCGGAATATGGAATATGGAATATGGAATATAGAACAGCACAGCGACATTACTTAAAAGTCTGAAGGAACTCTCCACCTGTACCGTATGCTCCGATGAAGGTTTTGAGGAATTGGGCGAATACGAATTGGGTTTCCAAAACTCTCCAATGCCAAACTCATCATTGGAATGGGATTGGTGTTGAGACGTGATTAATGCCAAGTCGACACATATACAGTAACAACAGAAAGTATGCTTGGAATTGCGAAAACGCGAATCGAACTTGTTTTGCACCACCAGAGCGGCACCTAGTTAGTTAGTTAAACTGTCCACTATCAGCTCACCAGGGGCCCTTTTTAGCTTTCTGGGATCACGGCAGTCACACCGACTCGACCAAGTAGCTCTAAGGAGCTGTAAGGAGCTGTACAGCCGCCAGACATCAAACTTTCCGGGTTGACAGTTCACTGAACAACCACGGAGATGCCTGTAGCTTAGCTTTCACCGCCCACAACATACTGTAGATAGCCTGTAGTCTGCACCGTAAGTACCCAGTGGGTGGTCATGACAACATCGGCGACTTCCAGGCTTTCTTGTTAGATACTTTTCTGATTCGCATTGGGAAATACTGGATTTTCGTAGCTATTGTCTTATCTTGTCTTGTCTTGTCGAATACTGTACTGTACTTCGTACCTACCTCGTACCTACCTAGGCAATTTATTTCGTTCTCCGTATTCGTAGTGCTATCTGTAGGGTTCGCTCGCGTGACTGCCACCGGCTGTGCTGTGACTTTACACCACGGGTCCCCGTCTCTTTTCTTCAGTACAGTACCTACAGTACCTAAGGTAGTTGATGAGATGAGATCACTTGAGCTCGCTACGAGTACGTAGGATAGTAGCGTAGTAAACATCAGATATTGCACAAGGCCATTATTCCTAGACATCTTTTGCAGTGTGTGTCAATTGTGTTTTTTTTTTTTTGTTTTTTTAGTTATTCCCCCCCCCCTTCCCATGCCCTCTCTCTTCTGCTTCTTCCCTCCTTCACATCATCACCCCGGACAACCACACACCTACTGCTGTACCTATACCTCCTTTCAGTCTTTCAGTGCGGCGGCAGTGCGCCTTCCCCTGAACAAATCTGCCAACAGCTGAGCCAAGATCTCATCCGCCCCCAGTTTAAAACACTACGAACGAATCGTGTTTCGCCCTCGTCTGTAGCCCCTACTAAGTAGGGCTTGGACCGGGGTGTGCCCCTCCGCCCCCCGAGACGTATCGATGTACCGGTCCAGCCGTATCCACAAGGAGCCACAGCACGAAGCCTTTAGCGATATTTCACTCAATGAACTGCAATTATGGATGATCACCGGGTGCTCTCTTCTGCTTCTTCTTCTACTGCTACTACTACTACTACAGCTACAGCGACAGCGAAACACGGTGACCGTGATCCAGATATATCTTCCTCTTCACCGCACACCGAACAATCATCTCCAGCTTACCCAACCCCAACCCCAACCCCAACCGCTCCCCATTCCTTCCGTTTGTCTCACCCGGGCTTGAGTCGACTACCCACCGTTTCTGATCTTCTGACGCGCTCGAGCGACGAACACCTTTCCCGCGGCGAATGGACGCTAGAGGCTGGCCGGACTGCTGATCCTTCGAATTCGCAAGACAAGAGAGATATCGAGATGGACGCCGCCGTGGGAGCGCCATCGGGGCATAGGAGACGGAGAAGTAGTCTCATGAAGAGTCTAGATGCTGACAAGAGGTCGAAACGCACAACTCGATCACCACACAAACAACCGAGGGGCATATCCGAGGAAGAAGGGAAGTTATTAGGAGATGTGAGAGCGTCCGACGACGATTCAAAGAGTACCAGTGAGGATATGGAGCTGGATCATCTGTCGGAGGAGGATGACCTGCAGGATGATGAGGAGACCGGGTTGACATCGAAGGATAAGAGCAAAAGAAAGAGGAGACGGCGGCGGAACACTTTGATGGACCAGAGAGTGGCAGCTGAAATAAAGGTTACGGATGAGGAGAAGAAGGAGGCCGATATGAATGTGGTCAAGAGGAGTATCATCAATGGGATTCTAATAGGGCTGTGGTATTTGTTTTCCTTGTCCATATCTATCGTAAGTGGCCTTATTTATGCATCAGGACCTCTGCTAACGTACTCCTGTCAGTACAACAAATGGATGTTCTCACCCGATCACCTCGATTTCCACTTCCCCCTCTTCACAACATGTATGCACATGCTCGTGCAATTCACATTGGCGTCTCTCGTCCTTTTCTTTCTACCTCAGTTCCGACCGAGATATGATTCCATATCAAACCCACACAACACCCACAGAGCAGATGCAGATCAGGCTCAGCACGAGGCTGACCTAAAGAAGCCCTTGATGACGAAGATGTTCTATCTCACGCGAATAGGACCTTGCGGAATGGCGACTGGACTGGATATTGGCCTGGGGAATATGTCATTGAAATTTATTACGTTGACATTCTACAGTATGTTTTGCTTGATCCATTTGATCCAAACTCTCTAACCATATATGTTAGCAATGTGCAAGTCCTCCGCTCTAGCTTTCGTCCTTCTCTTCGCCTTTCTTTTCCGCCTCGAAGTCCCGTCCTGGCGCCTCGTTGCCATCATAGCCACCATGACCGTTGGGGTAATAATGATGGTAGCTGGAGAAACAGCTTTCAATGCTCTAGGCTTTATCCTAGTTATATCTGCCGCTTTCTTCAGCGGTTTTCGCTGGGGCCTCACCCAAATCCTTCTCCTTCGCAACCCGGCCACTTCAAATCCCTTCTCAAGCATCTTCTACCTAGCACCCGTCATGTTTGCCAGCCTCTGCGTTCTCGCCGTGCCTGTCGAGGGCTTCGGCAACCTATATGGGGGTCTACAAGTCCTTGTAGAGAAGAAAGGTGCCGTCCTCGGCCCGCTTATCCTCCTATTCCCAGGCACACTCGCCTTCTGCATGACATCAGCCGAGTTTGCATTGCTCCAACGCACCTCGGTCGTTACGCTCTCCATCGCTGGAATTTTCAAGGAAGTCGTGACCATCATTACGGCAGGCCTTATCTTCCACGACACAATGACTTCCGTCAACATCAGCGGGCTCTTCGTCACCATCGGCGCCATTGCAGCCTACAACTGGATTAAGATCAGCAAGATGCGCGAGGATGCCCAGATGGAGGTCGTTAAGCAGCATCATGCTAGTTACCCAAGTCCTGGGATTGGAAGTGGTAGTGGAAGTGACGCAGATGGTGAGGATGACGATTGGGATAATGATGATGGAACCTACATTACTGCCGATGGTGATATCATGCCGCGGCCTCAGACGACCAGAGGGGCATCTTCAACGGCAGATGCCGTTAAGAAGGATAATAGTGATTGATTATTAAGCTCGTTGGATAGTTGTGTATAATATCTCTGAACGACGCGGTACTGGTTATAAGACAGAAAAGGAAAGAGAGGCGCATGAGATGAGATTGGATCATGAGTATACCCAGGCGTTGTTTATATTTTACCGTTTTACATATGGCATGGCTGTCATTGGATGGCTCGTACTCGCTGGCTGCGTAGAGGAGGTAGATAGACAGACAGGACCAATTAGATGTCTTCTTCTGGCTACAATTGTGTGTACATGCAAAGTGCTGAGCTGCATTGTTTACCTTTTACCTATTGACGAAGTGAATAAAAAGCTATGCCCAGAGCACCTGTTTCTGATTGCCGATCTTCCAAGTCAAATACGTCAGTAGTCAGCTACCAAGCAAGTTAAGCACCTCTTAACCTCTCTGAACATACTTGGCCGCGAAATGCCAACCAAGGATTAAAATAAACTTAGAGTTTACATAGATGCGATGTGTACAGAATAAGCCTTTTCAGAAAAAGCTAATACAGGAACACGCATTCCCGGCTCTACAATCCACAACATATCCCATACTACTTTGTCATATTAAGCTCGCCCTGCTAGCACAGAACGAGTCCGTAGAGTTAGCTTGTGTGGAAAGATCTGTCGAGCTCAAGTTTGTTCAAGCGATCTTTCTTTCTTTCCTATGTTCTTTGGACAACCCGTCGGGTTAAGGATGGGTTAATAATTACTTTTCATGAACAATTACAGTACATATGTGGGGGAACGCCTCATGATGGCGCCAAGACTTGTTGGTCACATATCAGAAAAGCCACGAAAAAAAAGTAGTTTGCGCGCTATTGGCAATCTTAAGACAACACGTTGGGGGCGCCTGCAGGGTTTTGAGGGGAGGAGTCGTCGGTGCTTAGATGTCTTGGGCTACTAGTGGAGTTGTTGTGTGGAAGTAATGAAGTGAGGGTATATAAGTTTACTATACCTGTTGAAGAGGGTCTGGCATAGTCTGTTAAGTTAATATTGATAATATCTGGGAAACTTGGAGACTCTTCTTTGCTTGCCTCAGTTGTCATTGGTGGCGCAGCAGTCCTAGCAGTTCCAGATATAGAGGCGAGATTAGCTGTATACAACGATGTGAGTAGAACACGAATTCACAGAGCTCAGTACAACTATTAACATAGCTAGGTCAACTTCCACAAACACAGCCCTTTCCTAAGTATCCTGGTCTCTCAATACATGCACTGTACAATAAATTCAACTTAGCTTCATAACTTGTCCTACCTCTGGTGATCATGCATGGCAGACACTAGGACCTAGCGATATTAGAGGTCCCTGTGCAGGACAAAATGCTGCTGTTAACTATAGTAAAAATCAAGATCACTACCTCGCCATTCAACCAGGCGTTAATAGATACCAGGCTATCATCCTCGCTCAGGCATTGCCGACTCCGTTAGCGTGAAGACAGGCCTCTATGAGGCTTTCGGGCTTGATCACACCGCAACACTATTTCCACAAACCACCACCACCTTTATAATGGCGATTCAATATCCGGGTATGAGTCAATCAGTTACCACTCACCAAATACTACAACGCTCGGACTTCTCTAACATGAATTCCTAGGTCAAGAATCCAATCCGGCATCTGCGCATATGGACATCTAAAATCCGAAGGTGATGCCGCAATCACTAGCTAGAGGAGATTTCTTAGCACTAGAGATGGATTCGAATTGTGCATCCTGACCCTAATTCTTCCAGGATTTGTTGGATCTAGTTGGAGGGAGGAAGGGAGGTAATATTAATGCTCACGTCTTAGCGGATCATTAGCATAATAGGAAGGAGTACTCAATTGCTATAGTAATAACCTAAATCGCTGCGCACCTGCATTTAAAGGTGTAGCTTTCACGTCTGCTGTACATCAATTTGTCCTTGCGTTGATGGTAAACTATTTAGCAGAGGACCTGCGTGGCTTATTAACACTGAGTGAGTATATTAATGGATTTCTTCTCCTGTGCTTTCATTGCTTGGAATCTTTAGGTTGAGGTTCCTATTAGGTTGGAGAAGGTCTTTATAGGTGCGGTCTTGAAGCAGGTTTTGGCTTTGGTTCCGGGTATGCTTGGGAATGCGTTGGCTCCGCTATTTTACGTTGGGTTGGTGTACGGATTTACGGCCTGGAATGGTGTTAGTGAGTACGGGAGTTGGTATAGGGCTGTTATTTATGATAGTGGACTAAGGGTTAATGAGCTGCAGTTTAATGTTGGCAGTTATAAATTGTTTAGGGGTTTGGTTTCTTAGAAAGAGCAGTTTATATTTTATGGGTTATGATATGTTTCTATCTGAATTTAATAAGTTTCTACTCTCTACTCATTTACTTGTCTGCGATGTATGGTTCGTGTGGTGAATGATCGTGAATAAAGTGATGAAATTTAAGCGAGCTGTAAAAAGCGGCACTACAGTGACATTTAGAATTCATTGTCGATGTTTCGTGGAAAGTGTTTACTATGGATCTCAAATCCAACATGAGATCTGTTTCAACTGTTCTATCTAGTCAAACCTATAGCATACCGCTCTCTTAGTCCCTTAAAAAGAT
>JAJONI010000426.1:0-24677 GCA_022190145.1 Pezicula rhizophila
AAAATTCTAATATAATAAAAATATTTATATTATAAAATTTAAAAAATATGTAAACAAAAGCTTTGTAATAGAGTTACTATATATTTTACAATAGTAATCAATACAAGGTGAGTCTTAGTATAAGATCGGGAACGGACGAATATTTGAGATCGGTACTGTACAGTACCTTACTTGTACTGTAAAATTTCGGCGACAAGTGCGATAAGTGACAGGAGAAGTTAGATAGAACACACTTTTCTGTGACGGTTGAAGATTAACGGCGCATTTCCGTCCTTAAGCCCGAAGTTTTATACCATACTGGAAACTTTCGCAAGGGGTTAGAGGATCGGATGATGTGTTGGCAGAAGGAGGGATGGGGGTTCCTAGAGATAGAGAACAAATATAACCTTTTCACTTGAACCTTTTTGCGGAAGAAGAGATAATGCCAACACAAGACAGCACAAGGCGACAGAAGTCCTTGGGACTACCGGCACGTCTGGTGCCTTAATTTCCAAAATCTTAGTTGTAAAATTCAAGACTTAACTTAGCAAATATCTGGTCTTAGAAAAACATTCCTTAGGTAAGTTTGATTTCTGCTTTGAGGCTATTATTTTTTATAATGCGAATAGTCGGTCATTGAAATGCCAATTCATGTGAAAGAAATAGTAGACTGCGGAATGGGTACCCAATCCTGGGTCAATTATTCCTGTACTGTATGTGTTTTCCTAGTAAGTTTAAGGTTAAATTCCAAGTAGTCCGGTTTGTTAAGTTCTTAATTGTCCTGTTAAACGTATCCTACTACAGTAAAAGCAAGAAGCACGTGTTAGTTGGCCTAAGCATGGGTAACACGGGCTCCTTCGGGGTCCGTGTGTTGGGTTCCCATTCCGCAGTTGAAGAAAATAGGGAGGGCATAATAGGATGAATGTAATTGTAGGAAAGGATACGTTATCGTTATTGAGACTGCTAATTATTTGCCGAAAAGTATCCCGAAAAAGCCTCTTTTACGAAGTACGCCAGGAGGCTTTTTAACAACAAGAGGAAAAGTCTTGGAGGACTTCCCTGTAACTGTTGACAGGCACCTTCCCCGCAACGCCAAGCTGGGGGCTTGAGGAGGAACGGTCCAACCCCAGATTTTCTCGTTTTTAGTACATCCGCCACTTCCAAGTCATTGCCCAATGACCATCTTGACAATACGATACTGCATGCTGTAGGACATGTTGCTCAAAAAAGTCATTGTTATCAGAACTACCTAATCTCGTTTGTGGCAGATGAAAGTTCGGATTGCGCCTTCGTCCGAGGGTTACAATCTGCTACCGGTACTGTACTGATAAAAAAAAAATATAAAAAAAGGGCAACTGTGCGGTTTAGTGCATGTTTACAGTTTCTACCCGAAGACTAATGTTCTATCCAAGACTAAGGATAGAGCTGTACACGGTGGTCCCTGGAAACTCCTCTTCGCTGGCGAACAGCAAGATTAGGTTAGGGTTAGGGTTTATTGGAACCATTCGCGAAGAATTATACCAATCGGCCCTTTAGAAACAAGTCCTCCCAAGATCTGATTCATGGTCATCCGTATCTATGTCCGTAAAGGCGGAACAACTTTGGCAGTAATGGCCCGGAGACGGGTGGCCACCGAGGTCGTTGTTGCCTTGGCCTCGAAATGCCAATTTCCAAGATGAGGGGTCATGGCCATCCACAGCAGAGCTGGTTGCACTAGGGTTCCCTTGGCATCTGATCAATAATGGAAATGATTAAGAGATCTTGGAACTTGGGACAGGATAAGTATAAGTATAAGTATTAAGTATAGAGTCATAACTTTCGTTTGTTTTTCCTGGGCTCGCTAAACGTTCTACTTCTTCAGGTCATAGAATCACGAATACGTCCCTCATCAACTTATCATCATGTCTTCTTCGCGGGACACCGACAAGATTGCTGCTGAGCAGCATCTTGAGCATGCCGGTTCCATTAGCGAAGAGTCTGAAGATGCACGAATTGCGGAGTTCTCGCCTGCGCAACAGCGCAAAATCATTCGTAAGGTGGATCGACGTCTGGTTATTGTTTTGGGCCTTCTATACATGTGTAGTTTGATGGACAGAACCAATCTCGGATCTGCTAATATCGCTGGGTACTTCAATATTACTTTGCATTGTTTTCTCCTTGATAAAAACACAAAAGACTGACAATCCTTGCACAGTATGGCTAAAGGCCTGCATCTCACAGGAGACAGATACAGTCTTATTGTACTTATCTTTTTCATTCCCTATGTGCTCTTCCAACCACCAGCAACCGTCGTCCTACGAAAAGTCGGACCTCGTATTTTTCTTCCACTTATTACAGTTTTATGGGGCGCATGTATGATTGTGAGTGCGACTAAACCCTCGAGTTCGTAAACTAGCTGATATCAGAAAGTGTTTTGGTTTCGTTAAGAAATGGGATCAGATGCTCGGCCTTCGAGTTATTCTTGGCGTTCTCGAAGCTGGATTCTTTCCTGGTTGCGCTTACCTTCTTAGCACATGGTACACACGGTATGAACTACAGAAACGAAATGCTGTTTTCTATTTGATTGGAAGTGCTGCTTCTGCTTTGTCGGGTATTCTCGCCTATGGTATAATGCAGATGGATGGGGTTGCGAACAAGTCAGGCTGGAGATGGATTTTTATTGTGAGTAACTGCAGTTTACTCAATTCCAAACCTTTTCACTTATAAATGACATAGATGGAGGGTATCATTACTTGCGTCTTTGGAATCATGGGTTACTTCCTAATTGTCGACTTTCCCGAGCTCGCCTCAAAATCATGGCATTTCCTCAACGAGAAAGAAAGCGCATTCATGGTAGCACGAGTCGAAAGAGACAGACACGATGCAATCCCAACAGCCTTTAATCTCGGTGAATACATGAAGAATGCACTAGATCTCAAAGTTTGGGCATTCGGAGCACTCTTCGGTCTAACAACCACAAATACCTATGCAATCGCATACTTCCTTCCCGTCATCCTTCGCGAGGGAATGGGATTCTCGATCGCCGCAGCTCAATGCTTAGTAGCACCACCATACATCGCAGCCGCCATTGTAATGTACGGAATGGCCATGTTTGGTGATAAATATCGCATCCGTAGCCCGATCGTGGCTCTCAACTCCATACTAGGATTGATAGGACTTCCCCTTCTCGGATTCGCTTCCAACAATGGAGTTCGTTACTTTGGCGTCTTCCTCGCTACGATTGCAGGGAATGCCAATATTCCTGCTATTCTTACTTATCAGGCTAATAATATTCGGGGGCAGTGGAAGAGAGCGCTTTGTTCTGCTACTCTGGTTGGTTTTGGTGGGATTGGTGGGATTATTGGGGGCACGGTCTTTAGAGATCAGGATGCTCCTAAGTATGTGCCTGGTATCGAGACTACTATGATTGCTAATGGTTTGGTTTTGGTGTAAGTCTTTTTCTTGTCCCTGAGTCCTGAATTATTTAATTTGTGTTTGTTTTTTTTTACTGATTGGTTTTTGTAGTATTACGGGGTTACTCACCATTAAGTTTCATCGTGCTAACAAGAGAGCTGAGAGAGGCGGGAAGATTATTGAGGGCCAGGAAGGTTTCAGATACACTTTGTAATTGTCTTTATAGATGGTTGATGACTTCCATGGGTGGCACTTTGTGCGACTAATTACAAATACATATATATATTGAGCAACATTGAATTCTGTGCTGTCTTTTTACGACTGGTGAAGATACCGTAAGATATGTTTGTATTACCGTGCAGTATTTTTTTCGACCATTCAAATTCAAATTGTTCTATGGGCTTATATAATAACAATCACTTCTAAACCTAGCTCATTTTAGTTTGACTACCTACTCCCCGTCCTTCCATGCCTAAAGATGGGCTTGATCACATGATTCAATTATAAGCGAAGACCCCTATCTTGTCGTACTAAATCTTTATCAACGAGCTTATGAATGAATTATTTAGTTCAGGAATCCGTTCCTAGAATCACAAAGTTTGGATAGTGTCGTTTAATTACGTAAACAGTAACTTAGTAACTTGGTTGACTTGACTTACTCGAATAAGTGAGTGGGTTAATCAAATCAAGTTGGTTACTCTGCTTCTACTTAGATTAGGTATCCTTTTAAATATGGTCACGTGGCAGTGTTGCATTGTACACCCGTACGGAAAGCTTTCTAGTTTCTATAGAAGATATAGACCGTGAGTTCATTCAATGACATGGCTCGACTCTAGAATAGAGTATTAAATCATCATGAAACTTCTCAGGGATACGTATCAGCACTGCCAACATAGAATTTCAGAGCCATGACCAGTTTATCGTCGTCTATTTACAGAACTCGCAGAATATTTTCTCCGCGACAAGAAACATAAACTGGATCTCGTCACTTGGTTGACAAAAGAAATTTGAAGGCGACGACATGCTGCACTAAGTGCAAAGGTCATTAGACACTACAACTCTCAATACCCCCTTCCAACTATCTCCTCAACTTCGACTTTTTTCTAGTATGCATCGCAACATACTAGTACACTCTTATACTATAGATCTATCCGGTCTGCCAAAATTGCCTGGTCGGATAAGGCGTCTCAATCCCATCCAGGGAGTATTGATAGGACTTTCACCAGTATAGAGAAAAACATCATAAAGGAAGCCACCGAAGCAACAGCCGAAGAATGGGGCGACCATTGGAATCTGGAAGATTGTTAGTCAGACTTGACAATAAGCGACGAAAAGGATCACTAACCCAGAAATAATAATTTCCCGCACTCCAAACTTCCGTTCCGTAACCTACCATATATGTAAAAAGTCGTGGCCCGAAGTCTCGCGCAAAGTTCATCGCATATCCCGTCTCAAAACCGAAGCAACCGCCAAGTCCAAAGATGAGCATGAAGAGCGCAAGTGGTGTCGTGATACCAGCAGGGAGATTCCCTTGATCTTTCAAAGCAAAGATAACAAACATGAGAATCGTACTATCGACGAACTCGGAGAAGAACTGTCCCGTTCTAGTCATGAATGGTTGTGGGTATGTGCAGAAGACTCCTGCTGTAGCGTTGACAGCTGGTGGAACAGTTCGAATATTGGCTCCGCCTTCGAAGGCATCGATGGCCGACTTGTAGTTGCCATAAACAACTGCAGCTGCGCAAAGAGCTCCCAGCGTTTGTGCTAGCATGTAGGCGGGAAATTTTCGCCAGGGAAACTTTCGGAAGATACAGCAGCTGAATGTTATTGCTGGATTGAGATGAGCTCCCGAGATGCCGGAAACATGAACTCCCAGCATAACTCCAAGAGCCCAGCTGTCATTGTTGTGTTAGTGAGGTAGCTGTGATTATAGAGTGGATTACTGACCCCCATGTGATACTCTGATACTCTCCCTTGACACCATTGCTGAGAACAACTTGAGCTACACTTCCATCTCCAAAGAGAATCATGATGAAGACACCAAAGAATTCTGCGATGGGCTCTTTGAATCTTTCTCGGATGCGAGACCATAGTAGGTCATCAACAGGCTCCTGAGGTTCCACCGACTCTGTCTTTGACACATTTTCGACATGGACGGGAGGGGAGGTATTTCTGTAAGCTGGATTTTTGTCTGACTGAGTCTCGTGAATTTGTTTTTCGTTTCCAAACTCGCTAGATTCAGACTGGGTGGAATTAGCCCTCACTTCAGTGAAGGTTTGAGACATCGTGGTTGACTGAGGAAGGAGAATGTTTTCTAGATACTAGCAAAATATCGTCCTTCTGAAGTTGAAAAGAGGGGAAGAGTCTTGTACTTCATCTACATCATACTTATCTGAGCGGATACTGACTGGCGGGCGTCGGGAGGTCTCCTTGGCCATCTCACCTTCGAAAGGTTCGGCATTTAAAATAGTCCCTACAGTACTGAGCGACGGGGGGTATAGCAACTACCCTTGAGCTCTGAGTTCGGATACATGGAAATAGTCATTGTGTGACCATGTCCGGATCTCCAGTGAAATCTCATCCCAAGTTCTGTAGCTGCATCTAACCCTTAACACAAGAGCTTTCTTGTCATGTCAACCCTAACTGGGCATTCCTTTCCCATGACTTGCAGACGCGAGATGGACAAGACACCCTGAATATTGACAACCTAGGCAATATTGCTTGTGCACCACAGGGCCATCGTTCTGCATTGTCCCAAAACTCAATACGATCGATCACTGAAACCAAAAGAATGGCCAAACAATCGGATTCCCTGGAGCTTCTTCTCATCTCAAACTGCCATAAGCGCTCTAGCGCTATTACACTTTTTCTTTACTTTCAATCAACACGATCAAAACATGACTAAAAGTTGGGATTCAAATGTTCTTGCAATGACCAACGAACTCCAAGTGGTGAAAGGGGTAGACTGCCCGTTCTTGGCATATTTGTCAAAGGTAAAACGAATTGTAAAGGCAGCAGCATCTCTCTCCGAACCGAGGAATTCGTAAAAATTTGTCAATGATTCTGTCTTTGTCCTATGCCTAATCCATCCTTAGTATATCAAGCTTCAACGGCGCCTGGGCCATAGCCTGGCCTGTGATGAGTACGGGGAACGTTACCTTTGTGTAGTGAGACAGAGAGAGAGAGATGCCGTCGAAAACCGGCCGAGGTGCGCGCTGTCGTGAAGGGCTGCCTTCGGGATTCATTTCCCCAAAAATGAGATGAATGTTTTATTCTATGATAGAGTTGGTCGACGTTGAAACCACTCGACGTCGTCTTTGGCATTCGGTAGTGGCTTTAGTGGCTGACAAGGAGTGGAACAAGCTACTGTAGTAATCCTGCAGTAATACTGTGTGTAGTAGGATATTTCGTAGTTCCTGGTCAAAGCGCAACGGCTGTGGCATTTGCGGGGGAGCACATCATTCCATTACTACTGGCTAGGCAACTCCTTCCCTTCCATCCTTTCTCCGACACCTTTTCTACTTCGTACCCTTTTTTTTTTCACGCTTTTTTCAAACTCCACAGCCCCTCCGAACCAATACACTCTCTTGCCGGACTCTCCGTTCTCAGCTGCCACGTCTCTACTGCAGTTAAGAGGGGCAATAATGGTGCCATATCCATCAGCGAGCGTTACTGCTAAACTATGGGGGATTGCCTCGACCCCACCCTTCGGCGTTACCCCAACGAACGCGCACAAATAAACCTCACATAAGCGATACAGTAGCCATTGCCGATGACATGGTATTCCCCAGCTCAGTCGTCTGACGGTGGACAACAGCATATGGAGTTGTACGAGCTATAGGCCATAGTCCATTCACGAGAAGCCATTCTATCCTCGGCACATGCATCTTTGGTTCTCTTTATCTCTTCGTTCTCTTCGTTCTCGTCCAGTACAAGACCGTGCTTCAAGTGTAATAATGTTGGTTGGAATCTCAGGTTGCAATTGAGATTTTATTTTGAGCTCAAGTTGGGTTCATGCAATAGTAGTAGTAGTAGTAGTAGTTGGTTCCTTAAGTTCCGGTGTCAGGGAATGGGCTAGACCATAGTGGAGAAAGAATCCTTCCCAGGATTTCGAGCCAAGTGCATTTGCGGAGTGCACAAGTGATACTAAAAGTATGTGCATCTCGTTCAAAGAGGCAAATCACTACTGTATCGCGGAAAAGTCTCTCCACAAAGAGATCGTGCTAGTCATCTTTCTTGGTGCTGGCGGCGTCTCGTACATGCCAACTGACAGCTTGGCTAGCAGGGTTCAAGTGGTCATACTATCCCTCGCTTGCTTTCAGACTCTTCTAGAGGCTTTTGAGGAGTTTATTGAAATTCTAGGGCTACAATCTACTTTTCGTGGCTGTCTTTGAGCAGAGAGCCTCAAAGATGCCGACAAGTCAAGAGAAGCTTCTCTAGTTAAGAGATACTTAAGCGATTCTTATGTGAGCGCTTCTTGGAGTTGAAAAGGATGCCCTGGTGATCAACGCGTTAAGTAATATCATAATCTGATGGTGAACGCATTAAAGCCCAGGTTCCCCACCTCGGGCAAGCCGACATTCGCTGAAATACCTAGGCATTTCTATCATATACCTTCGAATTCCGAGATCGAAGGCCGCCTTAAGGAAGTAACCCGTCCTACTGTATTACTGGCATCAATGACATCTTCTGACCAAGCCGAGCTCTCTTTCTCTCGTCTTGAGCTCCTTGGGGAGCGGGGTCGTGCATAAGGAAGACAGACTGACATTAGAGGAAAGCGGAATTCGTTCTACTGCTGTTCTAGTGCCATTCACCCCGCAGGTGGCTTGGAGTAACTACTCCCCACGGACAATCTTTTGGCCATGGACGAGAGATAACAGCTGCGAGATCTTGCCCGCTCCATCTCAGATGA
Source organism: Pezicula rhizophila (assembly GCA_022190145.1). Classification (NCBI taxonomy): domain Eukaryota; kingdom Fungi; phylum Ascomycota; class Leotiomycetes; order Helotiales; family Dermateaceae; genus Pezicula; species Pezicula rhizophila. The sequence goes on from JAJONI010000426.1 coordinate 8,285, forward strand.
CTAGAGCTTTTTTTTTTTTTCTGTCATCAGTAGCACCTTTCTCAACATCAATTCCTGAACAATCTGGCTGTAAATAGTTATATCCATTGAAAGCTACAATCAGCTATCCTACGGCAAGATGGGTGACACTAACGAGACCAAATTGAAGGCAACGTACCTTGGATCGATAGATCAAGGAACTACCAGTTCGCGATTCCTCATCTTTGACTCCACAGGTGTTCCGGTTGCTACGCATCAAATTGAGTTCACGCAGCACTATCCTGAGTCTGGGTAAGCTACTCCCTCCACTATATCTGGAGCTTTGGAAGCTGAGACTGACAATTATGTGACAGCTGGCATGAACATGACCCGTATGATTTGATTACATCTGTAGAGACATGTATTGATGAAGCGACCAAAGACTTCATCGAACAAGGTCATTCTATTTCGGAAATCAAGGCAATTGGCATCACAAATCAACGCGAGACCACTTTGCTGTGGGATACCGTTACTGGAAAGCCATTGATGAATGCCATTGTATGGCCCGACACCAGATCACACAGTATTGTGCGTGAATTAAAGAAGCGACCAGGCCATGAAGGACTTCGCTACTTATCTGGCCTGCCACTGTCAACCTATCCATCTGCTGTAAAGGTAGTATGGGCACTGCGACATAACGAGAAAGTCAAGAGGGCATACGAACAGGGCAGGTTATCCTTTGGAACTGTGGATACCTGGCTTGTTTATAACCTCAATGGCGGCCCAGAGAAAAATGTCTTTGTCACTGATGCCACCAATGCATCTAGGACTATGTTCGCAAATCTGTACACACTGGACTATGATCACACTCTCCTAAAATTCTTTGAGCTTGACGAAGAGAAGATTAATTTGCCTAAGATTGTCCCATCATCTGATCCAGAGGCTTTTGGCACTTTGGCTACCACCATGCTCAAGGGCACGAAAATAACAGGTTGTCTTGGTGACCAATCAGCTGCTCTCGTAGGACAATGCGCTTTCTCCCCTGGAATGGCGAAGAATACCTATGGCACGGGATGCTTCTTATTATACAATGTCGGTACAAAGCCTGTCATATCTAGCCATGGTCTACTAGCAACAGTAGCCTACGACTTCGGCGGTGGCAGGAAGCCTGTATATGCATTGGAAGGCAGTATAGCTGTGGCGGGCAGCGGCGTCAAGTTCTTAATGAACAACCTTGGTTTTGTCCAGGATTCGAGTAAAATTAGTGAACTATCCATGACGGTGAAGGATAATGGTGGCCTTGTGTTTGTCACAGCATTTAGTGGGCTCTTCGCTCCTTATTGGATTGATGATGCAAAGGGAACTATATGTATGTCCTTCTTTTCAAGTCTCAACCTGTGTGGCAGGCCATTTTTGTTACCAATTTTTTTTTTTGGTTTTCTACTTCTTTCTTTCCTGCACAAGTTCGTAATACTGATGAGGTGCTTACAGTCGGCATCACACAACACACCCAGCGTGGACACATCGCAAGGGCCACGCTAGAAGCGACCTGTTTCCAAACCAAGGCAATCCTGGACGCAATGGAGAAAGACAGCGGTCACAAACTTGCTGAATTGGCCGTCGATGGGGGAATGAGTAATTCCGACCTCTGCATGCAGGTAAGTCCTCACAACGTTCCCAGTAGCTACGTTCTGCCCTGCCGAAAATTCAAAACTGACGCTTCTTCAGACGCAAGCAGATCTAATCGGTATCCCTGTCGACCGCCCTGCCATGCGTGAGACCACAGCTCTTGGCGCAGCTATAGCAGCTGGTTTCGCAATCGGAGTCTGGAAAGAATTCGAAGAGCTGAAGGCCGTGAATAGAGAGGGTAGGAAGATATTTAAGACGGAGATGCCGAAGAAAGAAAGTGCGAGGATGTATCAGCGATGGGAAAGGGCTGTAAATATGTCGAGGGGTTGGGTGGTTGAAGATGAGGATGAGGCTACTAATGGTGAGTTTGAACCCCTCCATGATGTTTGTTATGTTTATTAATTTGGATCTAACTTTTCGTTCGCATAGATGGCGTTGGTAAGAGTGCTAAACTCTGATATACCTTTCCTGGGATTTTTCTACAGTACAATTAGCGATATCCTTTTCGTACAGTAAGAGCTTTCAATGCAGAGCCTATTGCAAGGCTTCCAAATTCAACAGCCTCGTGTCTGTCTATTCGTTCTTAGGAGCCTTTGATTTTCCGAAGAAAAAAAAACATAAAGCAATGCCAAGTTTTGTGACAGAATAGCCGATATTAACATCTAACTATCAAGAATAGGTAAGCAATAGACCGCAAAGAACCTAACTTAATAAGGTAGGAGGATACTTAGTCACCCTGGGTGTAGTTGCCCGATTGGAATCTCGCGTTTTTAAGCGAGCTCTCCACCATACTGTTACCTAAGTAGGTAGGTACCTTCGTACTATAGGTAGACAAGCGAGGGACTTCTAAGGCGGTGTTCGGAAATGTTTTTGATTTATTTATTTCGTCAACTAGGCGCAGTGTAAGAATTGGAAATCAGTTTATCCACTTACGCCGTTTCCTGTCATTTTGTACTAGGATTCGAGTTTGTTTCTAAGATTTAAGTTGGTGTTTAACGAGGGTTTCAGGTTGCTTTCTAGTTATTGCACGTGCTGTTCTGTTGTGTGTTTGAGCTTCTAGAATATAGGTGAGATTACATAGGCAGCTGTCTTGTTGTTTTTATTTTAAGTCTGGAAAGTAAAGATTGACTTGGGTGAGAGACTACTTTATTCGGGTATCTCAATCTATTCATGCGTGACTACACTTTATGTTCCGTTAGTGTTTTGTGTACAGATAATATACAAAAGGAAAAAAGTAGTCTAATGGTATATGTCGTCAGTATCGTCAGTCACCATAATCCGATATATCTCAGTCTTGCTGCCTCAAGACATCCTGTTAACCCAACCAGCATCTACCATAAAGTCCTCCCAAAACTCCAAGACGCTAAAAAGAAAAGAAAAGGGGGAAAAAACACCACCATCCCAATTCTATCTCCCTAAAGAAAAAACTTTCCACTTAAGGCCACATAGTCCTTCCAAAAAACCCCTCATGATCAACAGGACCAAAAACAGTACTCAACCCATCCCCAAAACTAACCTTCATCTCGCCCGAAAGACCACTCCATTGACCACTAGTACCCCAATCCCACCTCTGATTCTGCATCCCAAAGACAACATGACGTCTCTGAGCAATATTCCAACTAAAACTACTCTCACTCGTCCCCCCAAATCTACTACACCGACTCAAAATCTCATAATCGACAAGAGCTTGCTGATCCCAAGATAACTTTTCCAGTTCTTCCAATACAGGGAGATACGAGGGCGAAGAAGTGAGCAGATCATGTTTCGTGGTGGTGTTCACGAAGAAGTGATTTCGTCCATCCTTGGCGAAGCGGGTCATGTCTTTGGAACTACCGGATGAGACGTAGACCAATTTTAACGGATCTGACGATTTTGTAATCGAGGTTTCTCTGGACGCGGATGTGGCGTCTGATAAGTAGTTTCGAGATTGTTGCTCGTAACCTGTCCAGTGGGCTGCTTTGGCATCGTCTGCTGTTCGGAGATGTGCGCCGTAGAATTTGGAGGCCTCGATTCCTAGTGCCGGGTTTAGGTTTAGGTTGTATTGTTTCGACATGGCGTATAATGCTATTGCTGCTATGCGACGGACGTCGGGTCGGAATTGGAAGAGTCGTCCGAAGTGGTTTATGAAGGCTGGGGGATCGTGTGAGATGGGGAAGTCGAAGAGGGTTCGGTGGAGGAGGATTAGGAGCGGGTTTGTTGAGGTTGGTGGTGGTTGGTTGGGCTCTTTGTTCGTTATTTGCGTGTTTGTTTGGAGCCATTCTTTGAATTCGCTGTGCCAGGTTGTTGGGTTGATGGATTTCATGTCTCCGAGTGCGTTGGTGAAGGTGGTTGCTTGGAAGTCGGTGGGGGTTAGGCGGAGAGGTGTTGCTGTTGAGAGGGGGAGGCTGTCGATTGAGGGATGGATTTTTAGTTGGGGGCAATGTTGGTTTAGTCTGGTGTGTTGAGTTAGAGGTTTTTGTTTTGATTTTTGATCTGTGGTAATGGGTTTGGGAGGTTGGATAGTATTGTACTCACGAGTTGACTAGATGGTCGGTATCGAATAAGTAGGAGAAAGGGAGGACTTCGTTTGTAAATAGATCTTCTACACTACCAATGCCTCGGGGTGTGATTTCGGGGATTACAAAAGCTGCTGTATATCATATTTTTATTAGTACTGTCGCTACTAACTCGTAAGGAAGCGATGGAGTAGAGACGTACCACCGGCTTCAATCGTATATCTCAAGCAGTTCAACAAAAAGTTCCTCACATTACCAACCCCACCTGCTGGAGCCTCACACATAAATATTAGACTATCATCCCATATCCTACTATCGCACAAAGTCCTTATAGCGGTACCATTGAAAGGACCCTCTACATCGTTCTGAAGTACCGTCGATATGAACTCGGCTTTCTCGGCTTCCTCTTTCCCATCAACAATAGCATGGTAAAAGTCATCTGCACCTGAATAGAGCTCGTCTAAACTTGCTGGTACCCGACGACCGGCTGATGTGTTGTGGATGAAGTAAAATGTGCTAAATACGCAGAGAATGATAAGTGCTTTGAATAGAGGCGTGTGAGTTGGGATAGCCATCATGCTGACTTTCGATGATAATGAACTTGACGCATATGGTTTTAATGCGGTAGGTAAGGACTGTTCAGTCTTTTTTCTCTCTCGTGGTTTAGGACGTAGAAGAATCTCGAGCCCTGCTTGAGTATGGGCTTGAAGTAGGTAATGTATGCCGCTTAGAGACTGTACTTGATAAGAACGGCGGCTAGACTTTCTCTGAATATCGGTAGGAGTTAATGCCTTGTGTCTGTTTAAATTTTGCGGTGTTTCATTGAGAAGCCTAAATAAAACTTAGAAAGTGTTTGGATTTGTGCAATTTGGTTTGCATTTAAAGGATTTCTGATATTTAAGCGAGTCCCAATACTCCTCAGATGTAAGTAGAAACTGTTGCGCGCACAGCCTTGCGGCAGCAAGACATCATTCACACATGCTTGCGTGGAGGTACACGCACCAACTATCAACTATTCGGGGAACTGGTGGAGCACAGAGTTGTCATGCCTACGCGTTAAAATCCACTGGAGTTTAGCGACCAACCCCTTAAGCCACCTTAAGCTTTAGCCCCCTGCGTCTTGAAGTTCTAGCGACTTTTCATCAGCATGATCCACGCTCCGCGGCGGCGCACTGAGGTCTTGGCTGCTGGTACTGTACATCACAGTGCCCTGTACTTTGTACTTTGGTACAGAATGCCTCCGTGGACTTACCACAAAGGATGAAAGAATTCGTATTTTCAACTAAGTAGGACATCTATGGGGTATATTTACGCTTAATGCGACCCATGCCCATACGCCATTCATGCACAAACACGCCTATAGTATAAAGTACTCCCCATCAGATGTTAATCGCAGTTCTGGTTTTGCTGCCTCTAGACTCTATTCGTCCGACGTCTTGGAGAAGTCAAGCGCTCATTCTATGATCATTTCACTCTCGATATGGTTGCTTCCGCACCACTGGCCTTCACTACGCTGTCTCCATTACTCTGTGCTGGCATTGCCATTGGTTTCCCTCGTTGTTTTGCAGTCAGGTGTACAATCTCTCTTAGCATCAATTCCCTTGTATCCTTTGTCAGATCATCGACATCCGCATGTGATAGGTTTTTTGTGTTGATAGGGTCAAGAACTAAAGATAATCAGTATGCGCCAAAGGATGTGGGGATAGATTCAGCACCAACCTTTTATGCGGATTACACCAGATCTAAACTTCCAGCCAGGCACATATAGAATATCGGCATAGTTTGCAGCTACGACGGGAATGATAGGAACACCAGCTTGGACTGCCAGATGAAAGGCCCCCTTTTTGAAAGGGAGTAGCATGGGTTCCTTTGCATAGCTTCTGGTGCCTTCAGGAAACATGAACACACTCTGGCTGTCCCGCTTGATATAGTTTGCAGCTCCCTCCATCGCATTTCTGGCGCTCTGGGAGTTTTGTCGGTCGATGAACACACTTCCCGACAGGCGCATGAACCAGCCTAGAAATGGAACATTTTTCAGGGAGCTCTTTGCCGTCACTGAGCAATATTTTGGGAATATGTGTCCAAGCAGCAACACGTCGAGTTCCGACTGGTGATTCCCAATGATCACCACGGGCCTTGTGGAATTGAGGTAATTGTGGGGGTCTTCGATTTCGCAGGTTACGCCGGTCGTAAGGCGCATCACGTATTTGAAGCTTCGAGCTGTGGCCCATTGGGAAAGGCCAGGGTAGCCAATAAGGCGGAAGAATATGGAGACGGTTACCCCATAGGAGGCGCATACAATGAGCGAGGCATATGATGCGAGCAGACGTGCGACGAAGCCAGCTTTTGCGATAACGAGGGACAGCATGTAGAAGACGACGGTAAGACCGAGGTAGGCCGCCATGGAGATGCCCAAGTAGTATAGGAATGTTGACATGTCGGGCCCAAAAAAGAGAGAGAGAGAGGGAGGGACGGAGGGGAGGGAGGGGAGAGATAATATCCTTTAGAATCTTAGGATAGAGAAATTCGAAGACCCTCACAAGGAGGGAAAGGCGGGGAGCATATGAGGTTGAAAGAGGTCAGTCGAGTGAGAAAGGTGAGATTGTCGAGAGAGAGCGAGAGAGAGACGGTATTCTTTTGTTCAGCAGGGTAGTTTTTCGCCAGTTTTCGTTGAGCCTTCGGTTGGTTCGTCTGATGGGACCCAAATGACCCAAATGACCCAATGACCCAATGACCCAATGACCGGCGCTTGACCCGGACGTAATTTTTGGTGGGGTGAGAGCAAAAGTTGTTGTGTGCGTGCGCTGTGTGGTGGCCGGTCACTGGTCTGGTGTACTTTCGTACACTGTAACACTGTACTGACTGGACTGGACTACTGGACTGGTACCTTAACCACACTTTGCCGAGGCGCTACAAGTCTGGCCCCCCCCTGTTGACCTGTTGAACCAAACCCTGTCGCAATAATGGAATAATGGATTCTCGGATCACACATCACCCCAAGTTCCCCCCCCCCCACGATTTACATGTGCCTCACATCACTCTTCTGAAACTTTCCTACGGTACCTAAGCAGCAGCATCTCCCTCGAAACGCCGCGACAACTACTACAACAACAATAGTATGGGCTCCGTTCAAGACGTGGACATCTCGGTGGGCGTCCTCGCTTTGCAAGGCGCGTTCAGCGAACACGTTCAGCTCTTGAGGAAGGCCGCAGAGATTCTGAAGGACAAAGACGTTGTCAGCAGACAATGGACCTTCTTGGAGGTTCGAACAGAGCCTGAGCTCGCATCATGTGATGCTCTCATCATTCCAGGCGGAGAGAGCACGGCAATCTCGCTCGTCGCAGAACGCTCCAACATGTTAAATCCTCTTCGCGATTTTGTCAAGTGAGTCACTGCCTCATCGTTAACATGATTAGGTTAGGTAAACAACCCTAACATGACCATTCGAACAGAGTATCTAGAAAGCCAACATGGGGAACTTGCGCCGGTCTGATATTACTTGCAGAATCCGCCAACCGTACCAAAAAGGGAGGGCAAGAACTCATTGGGGGCCTTGATGTTCGTGTCAATCGTAACCACTTTGGACGACAGACGGAAAGCTTCCAAGCAAATCTGCATCTCGAATTCTTGCAGCAATCGAAGCTCAACGACGGAAGCACCCCATGCCATCCTTTCAAGGCCATCTTCATCCGGGCTCCCATTGTTGAGAAGTTATTACCACATGTACCTGGAGTACAGGAAGAAGAAGCTAAAGTTGACCAAACCATCATAGCCCCTTCAAGAACTATCGCTCCTGATGTCGTGCCAATTATTTCCCAGGGATCAGATGTTGAAATCATGGCCACTCTGCCCGGTGGTACTGCGACCGTGAAGGACGATACCAACAAAGAGAATTTAGAAGCCGAGGTCGGAGATATTGTTGCTGTCCGACAAGCCAATGTTTTTGGAACCAGCTTCCATCCCGAATTAACAGGAGATCCCAGGATTCATGTCTGGTGGCTGGAACAGGTTGCCGATGCCGTTGATCGTAGAAGGAGTCCTCCTTGAGGTGGGAACTTCACCAGAAATAAGAGTCACGCGAATTTTGATGCAAGAGCATCAAATTGCTGAAGCCAGCAAAGATTGAACCAGATACAGAGCTGCTATGCTAAAATGATCCTAACGCATAATTGCTCAGATTCCGTCTTCGTAAGACTCAAATATTGAGCTTTCAAGCGCGCACTTGCTTCTACTATACCTATCGTAGCATGTACCCGTTGCGCCTGGGAGCAAGGATAGGAAATCGTGCTATACCCAGTCAAACCACGCAATGTACGGAGTTGGTTCTTCTGGTTCTATCACGTGGTGCACACGAAGTCATTCCCAGAGGTCAAGGTGGCCTTGCTCAACTAGTTACATAGCTACATTTCACAGTGGAATATTTTCTCTGCATTCATAACTCTTGGTCACATTGACGTCTTGTCCCCCATCTACCTTCACGTGATGTAAGCTGATGCTCCTCCCCATTGAACGATCAGGACGCTACTTTACGAGAAGTCTCCGGCCGGAGACTTTTCAATGTATACTTAAAGCGAACACGCATTCCCACTGAAGTAATGGTTTTCATATTGTTGCAAGAATCCATCCGTGTATTCACAGGAAAACTTAGGCTTGATTAAGCTCTGCCAGTCCCATATTAAGTTGAAGTTTTCGCTTTACAAGCACCTTCTATTCTATCCTTCACAGCCGTCAACGAAATTGTAACCAACAAAAGGGTTTACTATGTCGCTCAAACAACATCATGCATGGTTTTTAGTACCAGCATGGGGGCACATTACAAGTGCCAATGCTCTCATCGTTAGAATGCTTGAATTGAACCCAGAGCTAGTTATCACTGCGGTAATACATGCTATGGTTGGTTAGTTTATAGATCTACCAACTCAAGAAAATGCTAACCCATCTAGGCGACAAAGCTGACGCAAACTTGGCACAATATCCCAACGTTGCTTGGGAGCGCCTAAAGCTGGTGAAAGCTGGTGATTCAGAGTAAGCTGTATTGACCTAAAATTCATTGCAGGTAGGGAAACCAACAAGTTTAATGAATGGACTAGGATTGGCAAACGTCTCGGAACTGCTGTTATGAAGACAGCAATTGCACAACTATCTGGGGTCTGGATAGAGACTCTTAAAGATGCCTGCTCTGGAAATCAGACCTGGCCCAAGCCAACAGCATTGATTTTAGACCAGACAGGCCCCCTAGCGACACTTCCTGAAGCTAAGCGCATTGCTGGGCCTAACTGCCAGACACTCATGCATTGGACACCTAGCGCTTCGTGCTTTTACGGGTTCCTTGCTCCATCGACTGACTTTGGATTTAGCGATTGGGAAGAAATTGCTGACAAGTACTACAATGATAAAACATTGCGGAAAGAAAGGAGCAGAGAACAGATCCAGGAACAGGTTAGAGATAGCGAAGATGGTGTGAGAGTCATTGCTAATATATCTTTTTGTAGGTTTGCCGGGCCAAGAATGGCTTAGACGAACTCAATGGGTCTGTTATCAAGGTTCCTGGAGTCAAGGACATGTACGACTATGAACGTGAAATGGAGAACTGTCCATCTCCTCCTGGTAAGACTTATATCCTAGGTGCTTCTAAACTAAATATAGCATAAGCTGACTTGTGGCCTCCGCAGGTCTCGCTTTGATGATGGGACAAATGATTAGCCTTTCAAAGCAGGTCAACGGCATCGTCGTAACTTCGTCAATGGCTATTGAAGGTCCGGCTCTAGAAGCATGTAGCAAGTACAGGAAAATTTATCCTGTGGGTATTCAAGTTGCACCTCGTGGATGGGCCAAAGGTGGTCTTCCTATCGTGGACGAAACCCTCCGTATTTTCCTGGATAAGCAGGGCAAGCAAGAAGTCATTTTCATTTCATTCGGGTAAGGGATGGCTCATATTACCGTACATTATTGAGCAATACACTAATTCCCCATCAAGTTCCGTGTTCTTCCCAACCACATCACCTCAGTATGTAACAATCATGCTCTCAATCCTTGAAGAATTGAATTTCCCCTTCATCTTCCTTCTTGGTGGTATCATGGCCTCGTCTGCCATCCCCTCCGAAATGATCTCAGCCATCAACAACCGCGGTATTGGGCTCATCTATAACAAATGGCTCGACCAACAAGCTGTCTTGCAACATCCCTCTGTGGGCTGGTTCTTAACACATGGAGGCTGGAATTCCGAGTGCGAGTCTCTAGCTCAAGGAGTCCCAATGATTGGATGGCCTATGGCCCAATGTGATCAGGCAATCAATGTTGCGTTGGCTGCCACGAGGGATAAACCCGTCACATATGAATTGATGCAGATTAGACAGGGTGAGGCGAAAGCGAAGGCTATGAGGGGTGGAGAGACCATTACTGGGGATGATGAGAGTGTGGAGAGGGAGTTTAGGGATATATTTACGAAAGCTAGAGGAGAGGAAGGGAAGGTGCTTAGGCGGAATGCGGAGCAATTGGGGGAGGAATTGAGGGTTGAGAAGGAAGGAAAAGCCGACGATGTTGTGAGGGAATTGGCTTTTATTTGAGATAATTATAATTTATAGGTGTCTTCTTGTCAAAGTCTATCGCATTTGTAGACACGAGGGAAAGCACCTTCCACACTTTCTAGGTAGAATCGAACGGCGCTCCACTACTATTAAGGTCAGAAGACGCATTACTAACTCACTCATATCGTCATTTCTACTTGTATTCTATGTCATGTGCGGACCCTTTTAACTTTGAAAGCTTCCTAGGATGAGGAATTGTCGCTTTTAGTGCTATAATATCCCACACTTATAATTCTAAATAGTTTTAAACAGTTAAGCGGATGAATACTAGCTTAGACTAGAGCCTTAGGTAAGGTAGGTAGTTCTTTCTCTTCTAAATTCTATATATACGTATATATGTGCCTAAGTGGTTTGGTACTTAAATAGTGGCGAGTTAATAAGTAGCTCGCGCATTAATTACAACATACTAGCGTGTAACTGCAACCTCGTCTCAAGCCTCGCAACTGCACGTCTCACTGCAGAACAAAGAGGCCATTCACCATCTTTCGAGGATCTGCGAATAAAAACAAGAAAGAAAGGGATGGTTTGCACGATATGAAAACGTGTTTGGGTCTTCCAGTCTGTTCGAGATAAAAGTGAGGTGTTGCCTGATTTACACTGCGTCACCCGTGACGAACTGCGCTTCACTGGCGCATTCTACATTGGACTGGGGTCCAATCACAAAATAAAGAGAACCCAAGCTCTGAACATCTACAATACAGTACTATTCAAGATCACGATCGTATTTCGAGCCTTCAACATGGACCAAGCAACTCCTTCGTCTCCAATAATGCAAGACGCTGTCGCAGAACAACAGACCAACAGTATACGAACGGATTCTTTATCAGTGCTCAACCAAAAAAGGAAACACCAAACCGAACAGACGAGGAAGGGTCTTCAAAGAATCTCAACTTCCCACCTCATGAACAATGAAGTTCGATCTTTTGCTGCTACGCTGAGCAGTATCATCAAGCATTGGCAGAAACGAAGCGGTGACAAGAACCCTACGAACCATGCAATCGAATTCGGCCCAGATAAAATAACAGCAACTCTATCTCAAGTATTTGCGCTCCTGCCGGAAAATTATCAAGATCTTATCTATGTCGAAGAGGAGGAAAGCAATGTCCACGCAGGTGGCCGCAGCTGGCTAGATGGGAACTTGATGGATGTCCTTGTCGAATTGCAGTTGCCTGCTGACTTGAGATCCAACTCGAGTAAATTTGGACGTGGTCTAGCTAGTAATATCTCTAAATCTTTGGACGAAGTCTTTGAGAGCGAGTTCAACAAGTCCTACCTTGAGCATTACGTCTCCCAGATGAAAGAAGGAAAGGACCGAAGTGACTGGAATCCCGAGGAAGTTTTCACCGTCCCTCGAGATACTAGGAGAATTGTCTACTTCTGGAACTACTCTGAGGATCACTGGACAGTTTCTTGCATCGATATCAACGAAAAAGAATGGTCACATACCTTTTTTAATTCCTTGGAGAATGCTGGCTTTTCTTCGATATCTGCGATCAAGCGAGCACCATTTATTGAGGAACTTATCCAAGGAGCTTCTGGGTTCCGTTGTCCGGAAAATTCCAGTTCTTGGGCTGGAGAATCTGCACTGCAGGGCAATATTTATGATTGTGGAGTTATTTCCGTCTACAACGCCGTTGAACTTTTACTATGGCGTACACCTGCTACAGAAATCAACGCGAGAAAGCTTCGCCTCGACTACTTGTCACTCATACTTTCAAGTCTGGAGGCCACAGCAGAGCCGGGAAATGACACTAGAGCGAGTCCCGTCACTTCATTCCAGCATACTTCTCCTACACAGCCTTTCACAAGACCAACTATTCCATCGAAGATCAAAGCCAAGTCTCCAGGAAATATTACGATCCTTCCTCGACCACTGAGTGAACCCGCACCATTTTGGGCTGATATCCCAGTGCAATCATTCAAGGATATGAAAAAATACATGAGGACATACCAACGATATCAACATGAGTCGAAGCTCCGAGGTAAATCCACGCCACCTATAACCGGTTACATGCTTTATACATATGTTCACAAAGCCAGAGCTGTTCACTTTGGCCAGCGAAGCAAACAACCCTACGAAGCGCTCTGCCGAAAGAGTTGGGAAAAGGAGTCCGAGTGGCGCAGGAATGATTTTCGCAAGGCTGCTGCGCGAGGGCGGCACAATACCTTGGAATGGACCTTTATTGATACGAACGGACGAACGTTTATTGATACGTCGTCTTCTTCACGCTGCCCGTCTCCTGTAGCTGTTTCTTCTTCAGGCTCTACATCTCCTGCAACTCTTGATTCTTCTCCAATCGATACCACTTCTCCGGCTAGCAGTACAGAAGATGATTGGATTATTGTGAGCAATTGACCGACCGAAAAAAAAGTAGTGGATCCTTGAAACTGTGGCCATTGTTATTTTTGACGCGCTTCTTTCGGTGATTAGGGATAGTACCCAAAGATTTTCAGTTTCACGTTGGTTTGTGGGTGAGATTTTAATTCACAGGCGCTGGAATCTTGGGAATTGAGAGACAGGTTTTAATCTGACCGTATGGTATATATATGTATGAAGGTTAATACTAATGTGGTATAGGTCACGATATGTGCGAGCTTCGGGGCGAACCTGATTTTATTTCTTTGTTTTCTTTGGGACTTATGAACAGCATGGAAACTATAGCGTATGGAGTTCAAGGCACAAAAAAAACTTAAAAGACTTCATACTTGAGCGAGTTGTTCTTTGGGAACAAAAAGCTTAGGACAGAGTTTAGTTTTTATTTCCATTAATGGGATGGAAATCTGCATAGCCTATCTTTATTGGGACGTACCGTACTGTGGGGTCCATCGAATGCATCATAGATCGGATACCCTGATTCAATATGTAGAATCTTGTTTGCAGAAAAGGTTGAATGTAAAATTGTGGGTAGATTGACTTATGGGGCTTTGATGTGATTATTGTAGATTCCGAAGGACGGAGAGCAATTGTGAAAGAGACTAAGGGACGAAAGCAAACGTACAAAGCGGTTCTGTATGCCTAGTATCATTAGGTTAAAATAAAGTTGGTAGGCACTGGCGCTTCACTCGTACCCTCCGACCTAGTCCTTCCTCTATACTTTCTAGGGTATATCTTCTAGATCAAATAGGATTAAGAGACTGAATAGGTCAGGTAGATCGGAAAATATTAATAAAATAAAAGAAGAGATGGAATGGTCGTGCGAGTCTACTTTGTTAATTTGATAATTAAGGGAGTAGTTAACTGTACTACCTCCTCTGTCTTCCATCCTAAACTGTTATAATGAATAATATTAATACTGGTTAATAAAAATTAGTGGAAACCCGGATGCTGGGTCCTCTTATTTCTCTAATTTCACCATGCTCTTACTCACTCTGAATTGATGGTTTTTAAACCCTAAGTGTGGTAGAGGTTAAGATGTAGCCGACTCGGCCACTTCGGATTGTACTTACTACAAAGACTTTAAAGCATTCAAACAAATATTGAAATTTCTTTTTGATATTGACAAGAATTGTTTCAAGTTAATCTGTGCTCGTTTTTTTGGAAGTGGAGGCATTACTATTGAGGCGAAATTTTGCCATGACTTGGCGCGGAGATTCTACTCGAGGACTCGAGTTTCTCCGATGCCGCAGAGCTTTGTTGCCTATCTTGCTCGCTTGGCATACAGGGTGTAGTGCATTTGTTGTGGTATCGCTTAGCTTTATAATTAATTCAGGGGCAAGTATGGAGTAATCTACCGCCATTTTTGTTCAAGTTTCCCGTCCAGATCTGTGAGACCAAGACTCTGTAGACCTTTTGTTTAAAGCTTGACTGATCTTTTTATTTGAGTTGCCTCTGTAATTTAATTTTCCCGTTTTAGAGGGTCTATAATTATGAAACATATAATCTATTCAGCCTAATTACCTCGTACGGTTGGACAATAATCGTACTACTACGTATTACATACGCGGGTATAAAAGACTTGAGTCTTCCGGAAAATCCAAGAACTAAGGACAAGTCTTATCAACGCAAGCTTCTCACAATGTTCTCCCTCCTGGCTCTTTTGTCCCTCGCTGCGAGTGTCCATGCTACAACTTGCACCGTCACGGAATACTCTGAAATTGCATCCGCTGTAGCATCATGTACCGACATTATTCTACAAGACATCGCAGCACCATCAGCTAGCGCCATCGATCTTTCAAACTTGCAAGCCAACAGTGTCGTAACTTTTGCTGGCACCACTACGTTCGGCTTCACAAACGACTCATCTTTTGATCCTATCATTATCAGCGGCACCAATGTAACTATTACTGCTGAAGATGATGCAATTATCGATGGCAATGGCCAACTTTATTGGGATGGACTCGGGTCTAATGGAGGAGTTCCAAAGTGAGTTCCCCACATTCAACAGAATTAACAAAAGACTGCTTGCTAACTTAATCAGGCCCAACCACTTTATTGTCGTGAAGAAGGTGACTGGAGGCTCAGTAATCAAGAATCTCCATATCCAAAATTGGCCCGTTCACCTCTTCAGCATTAGTGGCTGTGACGGCTTACTAATGACGGATCTCTATCTTGACAATACAGCCGGAGAAGCACCAAACAATCGAAGTGATGGTCTTGCTGCAGCGCACAACTCGGATGGTTTCGATGTCAGCAGTTCTTCAAATATGTTGATTACTAGCAGTACTGTTTTGAACCAGGATGATTGTGTTGCTATTACCAGTGGTAATAACATCACGGTTGATAATATGTATTGTTCGGGTGGTCACGGATTGAGTATTGGATCTGTTGGTGGTAAGAGTAATAATAACGTCACCAATATGCTGGTAAGTCATTCTGCCTATAGAAAAATGAAAAGTAGAACAGGCTTCTAACAAATCGACTTCTCTAGTTCTCCAATAGCAAGATTCTCAAGTCCCAAAACGGTGCTCGTATCAAGACAAATTATGGTACGACGGGTTTTATCTCAAATATCACCTATACCAATATATCTGTTAGCGATATCTCTATGAAGGGCATCGATGTTCAACAAGATTACCTGAATGGAGGACCAACTGGTACTCCTACGAACGGAGTGACCATCTCCAACATCCTGTTCCAGGATATTTTCGGTACTGCAACGGTTAATGCTACGAATTACTACGTTCTATGTGGTGATGGAAGTTGTAGCAATATTGTTTTTGACAATGTTCATATTTCTGGTGGTGGTGTTAATAGCACGTGTAATTATCCGGCCACTGGATGTCCTGCTTGAGAAAGTTGCAGGCCGTGAGGGAGGGGGAACTTCTAAGTTGTAAATATAATAGTCGCGCTGTACATAAAATACATCAAGCTACCAAAACCATCCTCTAATTGGCGCTTCTTCGGCCTATTTCGCTTTCCATAATGCTCCGCCTGTTCATCCAGCCCTGCCTTCCTCCAAACCTGCTCGATACTCAACCAACCTCCCTCACCCACTTAACCCCAATATTTCTCAACGACTAACCCTCCAAAACACATTATCAGCAGGTACCGTAAGCCATACAGAGGTCTTGACTCACATCGCAATCCCCTCCTTATCCAATCGTCTTCCTCGTATCCGACACCCCAAGATAACAACCTAAAAGACGGTTTATCTTTCTTTTCTTGGCTAAAAGAAGAACAAGAAAAAGGGAGTAAAGAGCAAGAAAAAAGGCCATGCTAAGCATAGAGAACTAAGGACATTAGTGACAAAGCTTTAGGAAACTAGGCTCGAAGTATCTATAGAT
>JAJONI010000427.1:0-24663 GCA_022190145.1 Pezicula rhizophila
TTTAGGAATAGGATAGGAAGGGGAATAAGGGAGGTTTACTAAGAGGACGGTAGATGATGTAGTTGCTTGAGGTGAATTGGGATAATGGGAATAATTAAATATTTGTATATTAGTCGTCTAAGGGGGACATTTATCGATAGGAGGTCCACTATTAGGTTCAAGTTATAGAGATTTTTTGAAGTTGCTTTTAAATAAAAGCAGTTGAATAAATTTAGAGAATATTACTGCAGAACTAAAGGATCCTGCTTGGTTTGTGCCACTCGCTTAACCTAAACAACGTCAGGGCAGGCATATGTGTAGTCGAAAGCAATGAAGAGTCCATATCCATATACACGTGTATGTATTGGTGGCGTTGACGATTGCCGTTTGCTTCCGCCAATAACTCTTCCTGCCAGTAAGACCAGGATTATCTGAGCTGTTTCCGAAGTATCACTCACTCCTTCCATTTCAGAGTTTCGCCTCTCTTCGCTTCCCAGAGCCATACGATCTCGCCATAATCGCGTATTCCAGGGGGTGGTTCCTCTTCACCCATCTCGGAAGTCACGTCAATCGTTTCGATCACCTGTACATCGATACCGAGCTGGCTGGAGACCAACTGAATAGCATCTACCCATTTTGGCTCTTCCCGTGTGCCATACAATTCGGGATCGTCTACAAATCCTGACCAAAGGACCTTGGGGATGCCAGCTGTTGAGACACTCAACTTCTTGAGATATTTGAATTTTTGCAAAGCAATGTCGACCTCGCGTCCAAACCCAAAGTCATAATACACTAAGCCGCAGAAGTCTCCACGCCTAATAAAGGATGACATATCAAGGTTGAACTCGATGACGTTATTGAGGTCGTAGAAATCCTCGTCAATCTCTTCGATACTAAGTCCTTCGCTACTGGGAGCCGATTAGCGTTGTTCAGCTTACATGATGGTTTAACAGGACTTACTTTACCGACAATCTCTTGATGCCTCGCAACACATTTTCGGAAAGAGAGCAATCCTCACCGACCATGAATTTATGAAAGTTGTCGCAGTCCACCTCGAAAACATTTAGTTTGTTGAATATTTCAACAGCCTGCATATAAAGCTCGGTACTTCCTCGAAGAGCAGCCAAGAAAGGATGGGTGCATTCAGCTGTGATCATACGATTAGCCGCTATTAAAGTTCAACGCGTCTCGCTAGATAAAGGAAAGATAAAGGGTTTTGTTCTGGCATTAAAATTCACGGGCTCAGGAAGCTTCAGTGGCTTAGATAACATGAGCAAAAAATAGTTAACGAAAACAGCTTATTATTCCGTACTGACCTGGAAGCTCAAAATCGTCAAGCACAAGCTCAAATATCATGTCGCGAACCTCGACAGGAAGCTTGGAGAGACAAGGGGGTGCGGGCTTGATAATGGCATCGTCAAAATCGCACTTGACAAGCCTGACGCCGTAGAGTTCGCACGACTTGAACGTCGACTTGAAGATATTGCAGTCGAACATCTTCGACTTGACGAAAGTGGAGTCGTAAATGGTGCAGTTGTAAACCTCAACATTGCGGAGCTCGGAATCGCGGATTGTAGTATCGTGGAGCTTTATCGTACTCAGCTTTGCATTTTTGATGTCACCCATGTTGAGAGTATCCATAGTTGTGATTATGGGTGTGGAGGATATCGACAGCTTGGAATTGTTGGATCAATAGGTATGAAGAGGCTTTGGAAGTAAGAGTATGGCCAGGATGACTATCAAAGGTGGACAACCAATTTGGATGGTGAAGGCGTTGTTGTATTTGTTGTTGTTAAGTGAGAGTGGAACTGCTCGCTTAAGAACGTAATGGTGAATGAAGAGCGACACACGAAATCGACGCTAGTTTAGCTGAATCACTAACACATAGACAGAAACTCCCTCTTGTCCAAAAGAGTTCCAATTTTAATAACCTCCCTCCATTTCTCTTCCCCAAAACTGGTCTTATCAACCCCTCTTGCTTATCCTCACTACGCCAACGCGCTCATGTATCGCTTAAGTTTAAAAGGGTTCCTGAAATTCAGCGTTATGAACCCATCGGAACAATCACCTTCTCCTCATCTTGCTTCCTTTCAAGATCCGGGTCAAGTGCACCCGCAATCAATAGTGCTTGTTCTATTTCCTTCTGCAACAATCTATCTTCACTACTGCGAGCAGCTTTCAACGCGCTTCCATAGTGGCCACCCTGCGCATTAACATCAGCGCCTCGTTGCAATAGCAAGCGGACTCCATTCAAGTTCGCCGAATGTGCAGCAGCCTGCAGCGCATTCCCATAATATCCACCTTGCGCGTTGACCTCAGCACCATGATCAAGCAGAACGAGGGCTGTCTCGATGTAGCCTTGGAACAAAATTCCATACATCCTTTCCTTTTGGGCGGTGGTACAATCGTGCTCAGTACAACTGCAACTAGCATCTGTTTTAGTCATAGCTGCCTCCAGAGCAGTACCGTAGTATCCGGCCAGAGCATTGACGTTGGCTCCGGCTTTGATCAAGTCTTCAACAAATATGGGACCACATGCATCCTGTACTGCAGCATGCAGAGGACTGCCAAGCACTCTACACTCAGCATTAATATCTGCTCCATGGCGAAGCAAAAGTCTGGCCGAATCCGTCGCACCCCTCTGGGAACCTGCCGATGCAGAAGCAAGAAGAAGCGCTGTCTGGCCTTTTTCATTTCTCGAATTAGGGTCGGCCCCTGATTGAAGTAAAATATCAACCACTTTGCTGTGACGGAAACCGGGCGCAGCCAGCAATAGAAGATGATGAAAATCGATAGTCCAATTTTGGTCTGCTGCATACTGAAGCAGAATCTTCACGGCTTCATTTTGACTACGCTCCACAGCTCTTAGAAGCACGTAATTAAAGACATCTCGATTCAACGGATGGAAGTGCTGGAGGAGAAGTTCCAGGATCGTGGTGCACTCCCCAAACCTGGGAACTACCACAAGAGGATTGCTATCCGAGGTTTCGAGAGAGTATGAAGGTGAGATAAGACCCAGAATAATTTCTACATCCTCCTGGCGCCCATTCCTAACTGCCATACTAAGTGCTTTGACATAATAAGTATCAACGCGGTGGTCATAATCGTCGTGGACAAATTGTGGCCCTAGCAGATATCGAAGTATTTCCACGCGGGGTAATTTAATAGCAAATTCTAAAATTTGCGAATACTCTGGTGTGTCTATTTTGGGGAAAACGTCAAGACCTTTGGCGTGTAGTAATTGCAAAAGAGAAATATCCCCAGTTCGGAGAATGTCACGTGCTAGCGTCACGGAATGCTCACGCAGTCCAGAGACGTCAGCGCCTGCATCTACCAACACTCGTATGACCCCAGCAGTGTCTTTAGGGGTGAAATGGGACAATGTGGTATTGAAGTGAAGCACTGCTGCAGTTAGGGGAGAAATATTTACCCCACGTTCGTAAGAGGGTGAGTTTACATCGACCCCTCTAGAGACCAGCATCGATACCATAGATCTCAGTCCACGTTTCGCTGCTTCATGAAGAGAACTTTTATTTTCCCTGTCACGTCCATTGATGTCTATACCTTTATCAAGGAGCAGCTCTGCCATGCATAAATCCGCTTTTTGGCAAGCCACGTTAAGTGCTCCACAGCAGTCTTTCGCTTCTAAGCCGGCCTCGAAGCCTTTCTCAAGCAAAAGCGTGGCGATTTCGGTGTGCTCAGCAATGATTGCTGTCTCTAGTGCGTGTGGCAATGTTTTTGCTTCTACGAAGCTACGCGAGTGTTTGTCAAGTAGCAATCCAACTGTTCCTGCATGGCCGTTCCAAGTAGCAGCAAATAATGCGTCTCCTAATCGCACAGCTCCAGGGTTCCATCCAGGTTTAAAGTGTAATTCAGGTATATTATGTTGTAGATGGATATCAGCGCCATTGTTGAGAAGCAGTCGGACGACTTCGCTGTGTCCATAGAATGCTGCCAAATGGAGAGCACTTCCAAGACTGTCATCCATGACATCAATATGTGCACCTAGCTGTAGCAGCAGCCGGGTGATATCTATATGTCCTTTGCTGGAAGCAGCTTGAAGTGCAGTGCCTTTGTCTCCCCCGGGAGCGTTTATATTGGCGCCATTAGATAATAATAGTTTGACGATCCCTAGATAACCGTTCCCAGACGCAGCCTGCAGTGCATTCCAATTGAGCCTCCCGGGAGCATCGACCCTTGCCCCTTTGTCAATAAGAAATTGAACAACTTCCAATTTTCCAAGATCTGAAGCTACTTGCAAGGCATTGCCATAAATACCTCCTGAGTTTTCTATGTCTGCTCCTCGATCATAAAGAAATCGGACAACGGTCATATCGCCCCTCCCACAGAATATTTGGAAACAGGTACCAAAATTTCCCCGATGCTGATCAATATCAGCTCCTGCTTGAAGAAGTAGCTCACAAACGTGAAAATGCGACCTTTCCAAAGCAGCCTGTATTGCGGTCCCAAAAACACGTCGGATGGCGTTAACCTGAGCTCCTTTTTTCAGTAAAAAGCTGACAGCTTCTTCGTGACCCCAGAATGCGGCAATCTGCAGCGCAGTATAGGGGTAATAGCCTTCCCTAGGTTCAGCTCCAGCATCAAGGATAGCACCTTGGTGCAATAGTAACTTGAGGATCGGCAGGTTTCCCCAACGAGCTGCTATCTCTAGTGGCCCAACCCCAGAGGGAGTATCAACTTCCGCTGAAGAATAGTGAGGCATTTGTTTGCATTCCTCCTCAGTTAGGGGCCGGTGGTACATATCATCTAATTCACATCTTGGTCCCGGATTTAGCTCTGCCCCTCTTTGCAAGAGGAATCTTACAATTCTTTCATGCCCACCATACACTGCAGCTTGCAGAGCATCGCGGAAACGACCCTCAGAACCAATTTCTACATAGTTCTCCAGCAACAGTTCGACGGCTTGTTCGTGACCTGCGAAAGCAGCAGCTTGCAAAGGACTCTTATAAAAACCGCCGTACCCATTGACATGAGCTTTATACTCAAGGAGGAGGGTCATTATCTCCAAGTTTCCCTTCGATGCTGCGGCTTGGAGGCAATCTCTGAGCTTCCGATCATCTGCATTCGGGTTTGCATTCTTCTCGACCAAGAGCCATTGCACAATCTCATAATCTTCAGTAACAACAGCTGCGCGCAAGGGGCAACCAAATCTGCCGGGCATATTAATGCTTGCCCCCTTCTCTACTAAAAGCTTCACAAGATCGATTTCGCGACCGAAAACTGCTGCCTGCAATGCGTTCCCGAAATACTCGGTTTGTTTGTTGATATCGTCGTAACTCTCCAAAAGCTCGAGAGCTTTCCCTTCCTGCCGCTCATACAGTGCAGCTTGCAGTGGATCACCATCTTCTTTTGGCATAAACTGCCCAGCAAACTTTTCCAGCATTAACAGAACAGTAGCAACATGGCCATCAAATACGGCGAGGTTTAAAGAAGCGTCAAACTGCTCCTTATCTGCAAACTGAAAGTCGTTGTCAAGAACGGCTCCGGAACGAGGTGCAAGACTAGCCATAGCTGTCTAGATTGATTAGAAAACTCACCCGACCTTGAGATGAATGTAGTTCTGCTGAGTAGTCGAATGATATCCTGGTGACTTGCAAAAGTTGATGTCTGACAATTCTCTAAAACTGAACCAAATTATCTCAACAGGGCCCCAAGGGCCGCGAGGTCCCCGAAGTCCGTTGTCCAACTCATAAATATATTGATGTTGGAATAAGCGATACGGCGTGATTGCGGCGACACTTCCAAATGGGAAAGGAGCCCCGTCTTTTGGTCATGACTAGAGCATTTCAAATCTTATACAGCAGAATCTAACTGCATATGGAAGCTATACGAAAGCCATAGACTGTGCAGAATGTTACATTGGATAGGTAGTAATTTTGTTGTTGTATTATTTAGGCCTGTGAAATAATGTCACGGAAAAGGTAAGTTAATATACATATCACGTGCAAAATCATGTGTCAGAAGATGCCAGAAGATGTCAACGTCCACTTAGTAAACACATAGCTATGTACGAAGTATTGTCGTGAGACTAATTAATCCCATAATTAAATGAAGTTTAAATTCCAAGTATTTCGAAGTTGCCAATGGCTAAAGTTCTGCCAGTCTTGCGTCACCAGTTACTATAAAAGGCAATACAAACATCGCAACCAACGTCATTAATTCTAACATCACACCACAATCTGCAAACACCAAAACGCAAGCTTTGAACCTCCGCATGTCCTAGAAAAAGGAAATGTAGAAACAAGGAATACTGCTCATTATGGCTCGGAAGCGCAAAGCCCAGGAAGATCAGGAAGATCAGGACGACGACCGCAACGCTAGCGGCAAGGGAAAGAAAAAATCCCAATCCCAATCGCAATCGCAATCGCAAAACCACCATGGCTTCAACCTATACCCAGCTTCTAAAGTCTATCGCCTCATCGAGCCAGGTCCTGTATTACTAGCTACGACAGGCTCACCAGCCGACTCAACGCACAACGTAATGACCATCGGATTCCACATGATGATACAGCACGAGTCGCCCCCTCTAATCGGGATCTCGCTCGGCCCATGGGATGCATCATTTGTCGCCCTGAAAAAGCAGCGTGAATGCGTGCTTGCCGTGCCATCTGTCGAGATGGCGGATGTAGTTGTTGATGTTGGGAATTGCTCTGCCGACGACGATGACGAGACTAGTAAATGGGAGCGCTTTGGACTGGATGCAGTCCCAGCTGAGAAGGTTAAGGCACCGCTAGTGGGAGGCCCTCATGTTATCGCGAATATCGAGTGTGTGGTTGAGGATACGAAGATGGTTAGTAAATACTCGATGTGGGTTCTGAAGCCTGTAAAGGCGTGGATCAATCCTGAGGGTGGGAAGATGTTTCATCATCGTGGTGATGGTACTTTCGCTGTTGATGGGGATATCTTGGATTTGAAGGATAGGATGGTTAAATGGCAGGACTTCCTAGACTGATTATATCGTTTCCCATGGGTTCTAATGACTTCATAGTACCGACTATTTAAGCCCATAATGCTACCGCGCCTTGTTCAGACGGCAGATTTCCGATGCTTAACTCAGCTGCCTTTTATAGTTAGGTCTGATGAAGTAATTCAACCGCAGCTTAGCTTCTTAAGCTCCATAAAAAGTGGTTATACAAATGCACTTCTCGGTCATTTAATGCATTTAATGCAGAGAATACACTTCCTCGTCTAAGTACTGTACATAAAATAAATACACTACCCTCCTCGGCTAAAACACAAACCCCGATAAGAAGAGACTCTCAGTATTATATTGTATAGGCCTATCGTCTCAGATATCTTGAAAATTTGCTCACAGTCAAGGAAGTACTCGAACGAAGAGCAAATTTCATCGCGATAACCCAAAATATATGATTCCAAAGCGTAGGTACCAATGTAGAACACTTAAGCGAGCTTCAAGGCTACCCTAATATCGCAAGCGCAATTCGTGCTAGAAATAAAAGTGAACAACTCGATACCTTGGCAGGAGCATTAAAGCCAGAGAAGAGAAAATAAGGAAAATGGACAAGCTGGGTGAGCTGAGAAAAAGAAAGGGTAAGACTTACATTACGGATCATAACTACATAAGTAGTAGGAGCTATTATGTACAGAGGAAATTATTTTGACAGACGCTGATGAGTTTTCGTGGACTATTAATATAGATGCTAGTACGAGCTACATAGTATGAATCCTACAACTAGTAAACCTCCTAAATACAACCAACTTAGGCATTACTGTCAACTAAAATACTCGTTACAACATTTGTGGTTGCCGAAGTGTAGACTGCGGAATGGGGCCCCATGGGGTTAGGTTAGGCCTACTGTAACCCCCCCACCCCCCATGGGTCGGGTTAGACCTACCGTAACCCACCTATGGGGTGAGTTGGGGCGTGGATTGCGGGGCCCCATCCCGACCTCTACCGAAGTGTTATGCAAATGATATGTTTACTTCATTAACTTCGACAGAAGTTCCTCATTAATCCTGCGGAGAATGTCAGATTCTTGCCCCCTAAAGCCTAACAACTTGGTTATTAAATTCTCAGCTTCTTGTCTGATCTGATTGCATAAACTCGTCAACTGGTCTGTCAGTATATTTAATTGTTCTCTGCTATAACACCAGCTGCCTCTCACCTTGCGTCTATACTTATACGATAACAATCAAATAACACGGTATTTACAGTGAAATCTTCCTACCGGCGAAACTGATCTCTCTTATCGACATAGAGCTTTGAGCCAAGCTCTCTGCAGAAAACAGCTAAAACTTTTCTTAATTCTAGATTCAGAGAGTCATAGTTAGACTTCACTTCAGGTTTAGAATCCCAAATCCCCTTAACAACGCCCCAATGCCTTACTCCATCTTTAGCAGCATGACCGACATGACCCGTACCCTCCCAACCACACCATTCCCCAATCTTAACCCCAACTCTTCCGCCTCATCACCGTGATTCTCAACCTCCCCACTCCACAATTGTATCCTCCCTACTATAAACATAAACCCTCCCCCTCCTCGACCAAAAAAAAAGCCCCTCACCATTCAACTCCTTCCGCAACCTCCGAATAAAATGATCTTCCCCAGTAACCATCTCCTCTAGGGTAATCAACCCAACTAAACAATAAACCACCACGGAAAGTGGAGTTTGGAGAAGGGGATTCGATGGTAATCCACCAATGAATGAATCCATTGGCAATGCCTCGGTATGTATTTATACCAGAGCACTATCTATCATTAAGTCACCGACATTCAAACTAACGCCCGTATGATTTCTCTAAGCTCTCGTAAGCTGACATGCAGTATATGCACCCGAATTACTAGAGATATGAAACAGGATCTCGTGGTCTGGACGTTGACTATATTACTGGATGATTGGAAGTGCAGGGATTAGATTTTTCTGATGTGTAGAATAGGATCGATATGCCATGTCTGGGGTTACTGTGGAGAGAAGTAGGATACATCTTCTGGTAGGTTGATGTGTATTTTCATACGTGGCGGGGTAGGGTCGAGAACTAGGTTGCAATAACGATGAGAGATGATGAGTTGGGAGAACTTGGATCGACTGTCGTTGGGCGATAGATGGAAGTTCCATTCCTAAGAGATTCGAAAATCTCCATCGATGCTATGGCAAAACTTCTCGGCGGTTGTTCAAGTAGCAGAATGATGGCTATACAGTATTGATTGCAGAAGAAGTACAGCACGGTCAGCTTACAGGCATGTACTCACTCGTCTAAAATGAGGGTTACTAATAAGAGTACCCTCAGACTTTGTTCGAAGGACACCGGCCTACACGGCAACATCATAATCTCGCCCTGAGGATTTTCCAATTCCGTCTTTAGCTATAGGTGAGTAAACCTAAGCCACACTATAGAGCAGAAATGAACAATGCTAGACAGGGTTAAGCGCCAAAAGCGACCCGTCCAAGCACTCTCAGTTGCAATGAACCTGGGCCTGGGATCATATTTGCAAGCGGAGCACTAGAAGTAGAAGGATAGCAAAATAGTTAATAATTAGCCTATTACCTAAAACATTTTAAATCTTACACTAAAAGATTAAAAAGTATTTCCTAATAGCATAGCATATAGGGTATGTAAACCTACAAATACATAAACATACCAACCCAGCACCCGCACCTAGAATACTACAGTACAGTAAGTCTCAAGCACAACCCTAAGTTGACTTTGCCAACTCATCACCAAACTTGCACTCGTTGAACGCTAGAGCCAGTCTTTAACTATAGCTTACCCTAATTACTTAAGACGAAGTGTTCATGTGGGAACTCCTCGAGACACAATTGTCAAGCTCTACGGCGTCGACACATACGTTAGTAGTCTAATAGATAAACTCTTGTTTAATGCCGGCTTCACAGGACACTATAGGACACTATAGTATGCCTTCCACCCCCGAGGATATCGAGAAGATAAAGCTCTTAGTTGCATTTGCAATTAGTAATAAGGATACTTATATCTCCATGAACGAGGTAAGAGCGATTCAAGAGATAGGTGAAAGGAATCCCGATGGGCCATTATATCGAGTGGTTTGACAAGACATTTGCACATACCGTCTAGAATACTCGCGGAAAGTTAGAGTACGTAGGCTATAGTGAAAGCCTAGAGGAGGCAATTTTAACTTAGCTGACATAAGGTCAAATATAAGAATAGGCTATCTTACTTAACCCTCCGCAACCCCAACTTAGTCTTATTTAGTCCTTTCTTGTATCCTTTTACCTATGAAGGTCACAGCAAAAAGTTTACAGACTACTGGGACTTTATGTGGGCGGTCAATGGTCAATGCTACAGCAACGGGTTACAGGGGTCTGAGCAACCTAGTCCTCTTTTGCCCTGCATCCATAGTCATGTCTAACAATTATCATCTATCTCTAACCTCTAACCTTGACCCTCCCAACACATCAACTCCTAACTACAAGCCCGCATAAGCCCCCTTAGGCTATCCTAACGCCAGCAACTTAAATTTTGAACTTTCGTGTTTATGAATGCAGAGGACTATTAGTACTGCTGACACCTCCTACTTGAACCCGCTCACTCATCTCGTCATCTCTTCCCCAACTCAATCTGCGGCATCAAAGCCGCAGCAACCAAAGTAGCAAACCCAGCAAGACCAGCCCCCACCAAAAACACACTTCTAAACCCAGTTCTATAAGCCTCAAATACTGCAGTCCTCAAAACCTCATCCCCACTGGTCTTCAAGAACCCGGCCGGATCATTCCTCAAACTCTTAATCTGCTCCGTCGTTAAAGCCAAAGCCGCCTTCGAAAGTTGAGAAGTAAGAGCATTATTGATAATCGAACCAGCAACAGACAAACCAACGGTACTTCCCAAATTCCTAACAAAATTTCGGGTTCCAGTTACGACGGCCATATTTTCTTTTTCGACGCCTGCTTGGATTGCTATTAAAGATGGTTGAAGAGTTTGTCCTACACCAACTCCAGTGAGAATCGCATACCCGATTTGTTTTCCTAGTCCTGAATTGGCATCTAGGGTACTGAAGAGTCCGAGGCCGACGGACCAGCATACCCAACCAAAGAGGATCGATTCTCTGTAGCGCCCTCGCCATGTAACCACTAACCCTGAAAGAGTGGACGAGAGAGTCTGGACGAGGGTGAGCGGTAGAAGGAGAGTGGCCGAGTATACTGCGGAGTAACCATATGCCAGTTGGTAGAATGTCGGGATGTAGTAGACTTGTACCACGAAGTTCCAGCCATTGATAAACATGGTCATACATGCACCATTCACCATGCGTGACTTGAAGATGTGAAGGGGGACGAGCGGGAAAGAGGTTCCAAAGCCTTGCCAGATAAAGAAGGCTGTTGTAGTCGCAATGCCGAGAAGAAGAGTGACAAGAACTTGAACAGAATCCCAGGCATAGTCAACGCCACCCCACGTCAAGCCCAAGATGAAGAGCGTAGAGCCCGCGAGGGTGAGCCCACAACCGAAGAAGTCGACTTTAGCGACCTTCTCCCGCCAGCTTCCCTCAACTTTCTTCAGTGGCATGAAAAAGACAACGCAGAAGGTTGTGATAAGTGTCATAGGCATATTGAGCCTGAAGATCCAACGCCAAGAATCAGCTGATATGCCAGCTAGAGCACCACCTATGACGGGACCGATGCCATTAGCGAGGGCCACGACCGCACCAAGGATTCCTTGGTACTTCCCCCGATCACGAAGACTGACGACATCACTGACGATAATCTGGGCAACGGTCATCAAGCCACCCCCTCCAATACCGGTGAAGGCACGGAAAACTATGAGCTGAATGACATCGGTGGATAGTGAGGAAGCGAGGGAGCCAAGGAAGAATATGGCAAGACCAGACAGAAGGACTAGTTTTCGGGACCAAATGTCGCTTAAGCGACCATAGAGAAGCTGGAATGAAGTTGACGTTCTGTGCAATTGCGATGAGCTATAAGCGGGTACGGAGGAAATGACAAAAGACCTTACATGAAGTAACCACCAGCAATCCAGGAACTCTTTGTGCCTGCATTGAGAGAAGAGCTGATGATAGAGAGCGAGGCAGCAAGGGTGGTCTGATCAATCAGTGCGGCTAGATCTACACTTGCACAAGCTAAGAAGATCTGGGAAGGTGCTCGGTTAGCGAGGAGAGTGCTGGGGGTGGAAAGATTTACGGTAATAATCTGGCGGCGCGAGACACGAATTGTCTGGTCAGTATATTGTTGCACTGGCGGTGCTTGATCTTCAACATCTCTATTATCATCGGTGGTCGAGATGACCTCTTTCGAGGTTGAGCCGGGAGTTGTTGACATGGCCCACTAATCCGTTCAATGCTGCAAGTCTGACAGCTTCTTGCCACGTTCAAAGCCAAGTATAAATAGAATAGTAGAGAGTAGTAGTTCAGGAACAAAAAAACGAAGACAAAAGAGAAAAATGCTTTTTTTTTGGCTTTGTTTTTGCAACAGAAAGGTTTTGAGGGTCTGAATAATGCTGTTCCGAATTTGGGCATACCCACTTGAGGAAAATAACACAAAGCCCCTGCCGTATTAAGCTTTGCGCCATGCATGCACTGAGCAAGTTAAACCGAAAATGATATTTATCTCCGTACTGTACTGTACGGTACTGTACAGCACTACTGCATATGTCACCACCATGCCTGACAGCATCGGTGGTCGGGAGTGGGGAGCAGAGCTAAAGTGAGTAAGTGAGTGAGTGGCCACCCTGCCTTTGTGCCCAAATAATACAGTAATGTGCTCAGATCAGTGGTTGTTCCGGCTCCTCGTTACGTTAACGACAGGGCTTGATAGTGGACCTGGGGTTGCTTGGCATTTGCGGGACGAGAGAGTATGAGCAGATTACAGAGAGAGAACCCCTGTTAATATCCACTGTGACAGGAGGAGAAGAAGAACAATTGCCATCTTCTGCCGGCCTTGAAACACTCTCTTTGACTGTTGTTTTGTGCCTTGACCATCATAATTCCCTTAGTAAAGGCTGCTGAGTGAGTTTTTTTATTCGTATATGTCGGGCATTCGGTGCTTACTGAGCAAATAAAATCTTCTGAGTGATGTATGCGACGACTGTATGGGTCCAATATGTAGCAAGGAGACGAGGGCTGTAGAAGATTTATTTAGTTGAAATAATGTCGAGTGTGCTGCAACTTGAAAATCCGGAAGACGATTGATTGCTTGCTTGATTCATACCACTTCTCCATCGCGGTATTACGTTACTGCTTTGCGACACGGTTTTCTAACCACAACCAATCCTATTATTATATCGGAACTGCAAACTCACCACCACCAACTTAGGTATCTCAGAAGTCCTGCAAGTGTTTGTGCGAGATATGAACTGCGATCACTCACCAAAGATGCCGGTCACGAACCCCTTCAACGTTTACCGTGGCGAGAGTTCAGTTCGAGATTACTACGATCCAGACCAGCAACCAATGATACCACTGGTAGAAATTCCTAGGAAACTAAACCCTTTCTACGAAGATGGAGTGCGTATCTATGCAAAGATGATGAGCACCCTCCCGGCAAATAATGTCAAGGCCCTGCCAGGTAAGCCTGTAGAACACTTAAAAATTGCAACTGAGCTGACTTTTGAAGCGCTGAACATGTTACAAAAGACGGTGACTCCTGAGACAAAGACAATAATAGAGTATAGTTCTGGATCAACAGTAATCTCCATGTCGCTTATTGCCCGAGTCCTCTATGGCATTGAAGATACTCGTGCATTTCTTAGCAACAAGACTACGTTTACAAAACTCCAACTTATGCGATTCTTTGGATTAAACATGTAATATCCTCAACTTTGGGTCTAGTAGCACTATGTTCTAATACATATATATATATTTGCAGAACACTATTCGGAGGACCATCACAACCTGAGCCGACAGATCCTCGGGGCGGCATTTACAAAGCAGATGAACTTTCCAAACTAGACAATAGTGTCCTAAATCCAAATCAATATATGAATGATCAGGTAAATTGAACGCTACCAAGCATTGAACCAGTCATAACGATTCGCAGAACTGGGGCGCCCATGTTAGATGGACTGGACCTCAAATTATCAAGCAGTTGCCAGAGATCGACGTGATGTGCGCTGGAATGGGAACTGCAGGAACTATGACAGGGATTGGAACATATTTAAAGCAAGTGAAGCCATCCATCGTTCGCGTGGGGTAAGTCCCTTATCTCTTTTTCAAATTGGGACTGTACTGAACCCTCCATAGTGTGTGCACCAAAGCAGGGGATCGTGTGCCAGGACCAAGGTCATACGCTCTTATGTCACCTGTTGAGTTCCCGTGGAGAGAAGCAGTAGATACAATAGAAGAAGTAGGCTCCTTCGACAGTTACAGACTTTCCCTGGAACTTTCTCGAGAGGGTCTAATCTGTGGGCCTTCGAGTGGCTTCAACCTTCAAGGTATGGCACATTCTATTGTTTTAGAATGTTCGCACTAAGTCGCCTCTAGGTCTTTACAACTTCCTTCAAAAACAGAAAGACGAAGGAAAGTTACAAGAACTCTCAAGTACCGGATCAACCGTAAACTGTGTCTTCATCTGCTGCGACCTCCCCTACCAGTACCTCGACGACTACTTCGAGAAACTCGGTGAATCGCCATTCCATCCACTGCAAAACAGAAATCTCTTAAACGTAGACAGCTATCGATACGACGAAGCATGGGAGATCGAGGCCAACCCTGCACTGCAGAGCTTGTACTCGATCTCCACGAAGGAGCTTCCAGAAGTTATGCACCTTCCCGTACCAGGAGCAATAACACCTCCGGGTACACCGAAAGAAAAAACTGCGATATTTCCTGTCCAACTTAGCCAAGACCATATCCTACTGGATTTGCGCAGTACGAGTGACCACAACAAGCAGAGTCTTCCAGGTACGATCAACATGCCACTCTTGACGTGCAATTCGTCCACACCTAGCCCATTTTGCGACTCGAAGACATTGGAAGCGCAGTGGAAGGAACTCGAGGCAGCCCTAAAGGATCCGCTGAGGCTGAGAGGGATGCGTGGGTGCAAAGTCTATGTCCTGTGTTACGATGGTGACACCGCCAGAGTAGCAACGTCGGTGTTAAGAGCCAAGGGAGTTGAAGCAAACAGCATCAAGGGCGGAATGAGAGGACTTGAAGCCTGCTGTAGATTTGAGACGACGAGCGATTCTGGGAGTGATGTGTAAAAAGGGAGGAAGGAAGGAAAGCTCTTTGCAGCGTGCATTTAGGAGCGAATTTGTTACGTCCGCACCGTCATTATTTTAAAATATACCCCATCGCCATTGACTCCCACATTACTACCTACTACAACTGTCACTGATATATGCAAATTTTAAATAACGAAAGTAGAATTTGAGTTGGTGATCTGCAACAAACACTTTGTTTGAATTGTGCAGCCTGTTTCCAGGAACTAAAGTAAGTTTCAAGATTTACTTCTAGGTGTCATTTGTTTGCACCCTTTATTATGTGAACCTTTTGCGCATTTCCTTGTGTTTCGTTAAAACTTGCTTTTTAGAGCTAAGAGGAATAAAAGAGGCCCCATCATAGATGCTCTATCTCCTTCGATTCCTCCGAAATTGTTGTCCTGATTTATTTCATGCTGATTCCAATTTCAAGTGACGTCTGGGAAGCACAAGGCCCTGCCAGATGACCGTTCACTTGTTCGACAACTCCAAACCTTTAAAAAGGTGAACAGCTTCATATTATGAAACGTTTACGCATCCAAAGAATCCATGTGTTCATCCCCCAGCCTCTACTGACCACTGATATATCGCCACGCTATTCCTTTACCATCCATTCTCAGGCTCCCAGCTTGTATTCATTGAGCTATATCTTTCCCATTCAATCTGGCCTCTTAAATTATCATCTTCAGCCTCTTCATCAGACAGAAGAGGCCAGCAGCGACTCGGGCGGGGAGGTGGGAGTTTGGGAAACCCGGATACGTAGCACGGGAATCTTCGATTCTTCTTGGCGACCTGTGGTTTTAGAAATGATCTTTTGGCGACAACTGACATTGCTGCTCGACGGTAAGGGCCAGTTCTCTCTTTTGAGGCTTTTTCTTGGGCAGAGGTGGCGGTACTGCTAATTTTAATGTGGCCGGGCTCATTCGACTGTTGTGAAGGAATGGTTTGGATCGAAGTCGTTATAGCGGCGTTATTGCTCTTGTTATTTCCGCCCCTATTGGTATTATTAGTTGCAGTTGCTGGTGAAAGAGAGAATTCGGAGAAGAGCGTTTGGATCGAAATGGCGAGCGTATCTACCGGGCTTTGAGATGATGACCGAGAGGAATAACCACGATCATAGAAGGAAGCATTGTTTGCTTTTTCGTTGATGGAAAATAAACCAGAGCTGATGTAAAGTTGCTGGCGGCTAAAGTGATCCAACTTGCGGGCCTTGGAAACTTTGCTCAATTCGAAAGGCTGAGTTGTTGACAATTGCGTTGTAGTTGCTACCGGACTAGTGGTTCGGGAAGAAATAGTACTTCGGCAGCATTTGGGCTCAGTCGATACTACATCTACTCTTTTCCCCGTCATGTTTCACTGTATCGAACGTAAAAGAGGATCGAATGACAGTAACTTAATTAATGTGAACTAGAGCGAGAACACCCAACAGGACCTTCGAAAATGTAAGCATTTAACATCAGACACCGGTATATCAGGACTTACATCTAGGTGACTTGTAATAGCTCTCTAGATCCTTGGGCATCCTATAGGAGTGCTTGAGTGCCGTATTCAGGTGCCAACATCAGACGGGGCGTTGATCCCGAGTGATGCTGACATAGAACCTGTGACAACAATGGAGAGATATTTTATTGCCCAATTATTAGACGATCCTAGAGCAGCAGATTGTGTGAATGACGGGAGCTGTTTGCATGACAACAAAAGAACAGCGGTAACAAAGGCTCTTGTATCAGCTTCCGAAAAGCAGATGCCAATTAAAATATCCTTGCTGAGGATTTCTAAGCAATGTGCCAAATGAAGTTCACAAGATGAAGAGGTGGTTGGAAGAGAGTTCGTAGGTTATTGTGCAAAAGAGATTGATATAAGAAGTTAGGTAGCCATTTAATATTTCGCAAGGCGATAAGGGAAATTGAGAACGTGAGTGGGCAAGCGAGTCTCTTTTCCTTCCCTCTTTGGTCCCGACTTGGAAATATATATTTTACGGTCGTACACAAAAACATGAAAGTCCACAGAAGAGGTTAGGTAGGTTGTTATTCAGTTCAAGAAAAGATACCCACAGAGCGTTGAACTATTTCCTTTTTTTGTTATTTGTATCCAATATTCTACCCAGCAGTGGAATGGCACATTCTACGCACAATGCGTATGGTCCTCTTAGTTAGATAGTTAAGTATGGTGTAATACAATAGCTAGGAGAGGCTTTGCTGGCAGAGAATTTTGTGCTATCATTTACCATGTTACAAGAAAGGAAGATACAATGGGCATCCAGCGTGGAAACCGGGCTTCTTATTCCTAAGGTACCTAATTAATGATGCTTGTCTATAGTATCGTTATGAAGTACAAGGCCAATTTAGCCCCGTAACTGCACAGGGTTAAAGTTCGATGGTTACCATATTAACTCTTGGATGCAGCAAGACCCGATATCTGCTTTCAAGACTAACTGTGACTTGTTTTGGAGCACTGGGTAGATCAGCTCTATGGCAAAGATTTCTTGCTCACCATGAATAGACGAGAAGTGATAGTTGGGCTGTTAGTACCATCAAATGCCAAATTATCACATTTTCTATGCCGCAATATGCCTATGCGGCCGTACCAGTATTATACCTGATGTGAAAACCATTCCGTTATCTCTTAACCTTTTTCTTGTCTGGACCATCCTCATTCTCATCGTCACTTAACTCGGCATACTGAGTCTGGGGCTGGGTATCCTTCCAGGCATTTGTAAACAATGGGTCATTTTTTGCCAGTTCTGCGTATTTCAACAAAGCTTCTCTTGGATCCTCGTCACGCATACTGCTAAGTGGAATACTTTCGTTGATGAAGCTCTCATCGGCCTGGCTTTTCATGAACGGAGTTACCAGGGGAATTTGCGGCCTTCTTGGGTCGCGTGAGCGTCCAGAAGCTGTAAGACCCACGGTAGGATGCCGTGCTGCGTACGAGGTAGCAGAAGATGCTTGGCCACCAGGGGTGATAGCATCGCCGGACAGGCCAACCGATTGATCTGTGGTAAAGTTGGGGTCGTCATCAACATGGCGTTTCTTGGGCGCACGAGACATAACATCAACAGCACCCCGTTGAGAGAGGTTGGGATTGTAAAGAACATGGACTTCGGAGTTTGCAGAGCCTGTGACGATTTGATTAATTTTTGGATGCCATTCCACTGTAATGAGCGGAGAGCCTGGTGTGATAGGCGTAACAAGTTCTGGCTTAAGATTACCGGGGTTGAGGATATGGAGGTGGCCGGATGCCGAGCCAGTGATGATAGAAGATGAAGTTGGTGAGTATTTGATGTTGGTGACTGAGTAGTGATCGGATGTTGAGGGATGTGAGACCGTCACGACTGGGGCTTTGAACTTGCGAGTATCCCAAAGCTTTATTAGGTCATCCCCTCCTCGAGTTACAACCATTCGGCCATCCGAACTAATATCTATACCTCCAGTCCATGTGTCCGGCTTGTGAGCCTCTCTGATCTCGGCCGCTGGTCTTGCATATGGTCCATCTCCACTCCACATAACCAGACTTCCATCAAGACCAGCTGCTATAAGAACATTGTTCCCTCCTTGCATAGGACTTCCCCATGCCACTGCAGTCATTCTGGTCCGGCCCGCGGAACCTGCGGCCCTAGATTTGTGCACAATCACCTCCTTTTGGCTTCTCCTGAAGTTTACATCCCATATCCGCAATGTGCTATCTGTGCCAGCTGTAACACAGAGGTTTTTGTCCACTGGGTTCCACGTTCCTGATGTGATCTCTGAGATATGTCCTTTTGTGTTATTCATATCCCTCAAGTACATATCTCCCTTGACAAATTCGGCCAGGACCTCGCCATCCCTGCTCATGATCTTTCCTTGTGGGTGCGCTGATATGCACAGGAAAGTTGCGCCTGACAGTGGGTTAAACTCAACATGGTGTATTGGATGGGTATCTGAATTTGAAGAGGTCTTCGACGCGCTTGGATCTACGCTCTTGAAGGCTCGAAGAGTTGTTGGTGTCATAGAAGCAAAATCATGAAGCTTCAACGTGCAGTCGTTTGAGCCAGTAACCAATCTTCCTCCAGAGGGGTCGAGAGTGGTAGTGGTAACAGCACGGTCGTGGGTTTTGAGGAGAAGCTCATGGGAGACTGGGAACTCGTCGTCGTCAGACTGGTCAGAATCGTCAGAATCGTCATCGTCATCGGAACCATAGTCTTTTGATGCAGGTTCTTGTGTAATCCTCTGCTGCCCAGTTTCTGCGAGGTTCCCAGTCAGCGCATTGTCCACAGTCCTCTTGGTTCGCTCAATTTGCGCCGCAACGTCTGTCTGCTTAGACTTCTTTCCAAAAGCCTGCGGTAAGAATGCTCTCATAGGATCATCCGCTGCCAATTCTGGGACCTCAACGTCAAAATCTTCGTCGTCGCTCATGTTGTCGTTGTACTTGGTGGAAATTGATTTTGTACGAGTTTGACTGGAGCTTGATGGCGTACCAATTATTCGTACCGCGCGACGCGAGATTCAGATGCAAATGACGACGGCGGCGAAATTTCATGCGCACCGGCTCCAACTACACTACAAGCACCCGAGAACTCCCTAGCAGTGGATACGACGGGGTTCAAATTACAATTGCACTTTTATGTATATGAGAATAATCGAGAAAAGGCACATCTTCCTTCAAGTTATCGATGGGAGGCTGCGGTGACATCAGCAGCTCAAGACCCTGGCCGCGGCCATGTTTTTATTGACAAAGACCATCGATGTCTCCTCGACGACGACTCTCTTAACAGCGCCGACCTCAACTCGTGCTGTAGCATTATCCAGTCTCAAAGATGCATTATTCATTACCGCCGATGGCGACTCTCAGCTCCAACGCTGGTCGCCCCTAATTGGGATTGTTACAGCGATAGTCGGGAACGTTCTGATATCCTTTGCATTGAACATACAGCGATATGCGCATATACGGCTGGATAAAGAAAGAAGGGAGAGAAGGGGGAGGTTGAAGTCGCTCAGGAATGGCATACACAATGACTATGGGACTACACCAACGAACGGGAACAAAGTGCAGCATGACGAGGGGCTGGACAGCGGAGATGAACCTCTACGCTATTCTTCTCCCTCAGGAGACTCGCTGTCGACTAATTGTTCGGATGAGGATCAGAAACACAAGGAATCTACATACCTCAGTTCCCCATACTGGTGGGGTGGCATAATATTGATGACAGTTGGAGAAGCAGGGAACTTCTTAGCCTACGGTTTCGCGCCAGCTTCGATTGTTTCCCCACTAGGCGTGGTCGCCTTGATATCTAACTGTGTGATAGCACCTATCATGTTAAAGGAGAAATTCCGGCAGCGGGATTTCTGGGGCGTCTTGGTTGCAGTTGGCGGTGCAGTCACGGTCGTACTGAGTGCCAAGCAGGAGGAAAAGAAACTGGGACCTCATGAGATTTGGGGTGCTATTACCACTATGGAATTTGAAATCTATATGGGTATTACAGTTTGTATGATTGGGGTTTTGATGTGGGCGAGCCCCCGCTACGGCAACAAGACCATCTTGATTGACCTTGGTCTCGTTGGCTTATTTGGTACGTGGTATGATATTCTTCGTAAGACGTCTAGCTGACAGAGAACAGGTGGCTATACAGCGCTGTCAACAAAGGGTGTCGCTTCCATGCTATCATCAACATTGTGGAGAGCACTTGCCACTCCGGTCACCTACGTGCTCTTGGTTGTGCTATGTGGTACCGCTGTCATGCAGGTAAAATATGTGAACAAGGCCCTACAGAGATTTGACTCCACCCAAGTCATTCCTGTGCAGTTCGTCATGTTCACTTTATCTGTAATCGTTGGAAGTGCGGTCCTTTACGGTGACTTTTATCATACTACAGCAGATAGTGTCACCAAATTCGTTGGAGGTTGTCTTTTGACTTTCTTCGGTGTATGGCTTATTACCAGTGGCCGGGAACAGGCAGATGATGATGAGGATTCGGAATCTGACGATGAAGAGAGGATTGTTCTCGCGGATCAGGAAACTTCGGGCCAGGAAGCGCAATACCATGACGAGGTTGATGCCAATGCCACATCCAAAAGGCAGTCAAAAGCACTAAATGGAGACTCCACTAATGACGACTACACCCCACCTGCCTCTAGAAGGTCATCAAAGGTCAGCTTTGTTGTTGCTCAATCACCACTGCGGCCTCCAACTTCACGGTTATATTCTAATACATCACAGCAACCGTCGATACGACTCCCAACTTCTGAACAACTTGGAAGTGCAACAGAGTCAAGCCCACTTCTTGCGAATCCCTGGAGAACCTCGGCGGATGATCTCCTTGCCTCTCGCCATCCCGTAATGTCAACAACAGTATCATCTCCAATACTGCCTTCTGAAGCCCATATACCCTCAGCAGACTCACTCACCGCGAAACCTGCCAGCACTAGAGCATCGTCACAAAGCAATTTCCACACGCACCCGAACCACCAGCAAGGTCCTACGCCACCACAAATTGAGAGGCCTGTCACACCGGTCAGGCATCCTATATCATTGATGATGCCTGGCCCATTACTATCCCCTTTATCGGGTGGACTGAGTGTTGTCATTGCCGACTCAATCAGGCGTGGCGAGAGGAAGAGCCTCAAACGATTGCGGAGGACAAAATCTACGAAGGACAGACTAAGGCCTGGGGACGACGATGATGACGACTTGGGAGGGTCCCCTCTGAGAAAGAGCGATACACACCAAGATACGACAACTACTAAGTCTATGGGAACTGAAGGCGGCACATGGTCGCGCGTAACAAGAGCAAGAAGTATGAGCAACACATTAGGTGATTTGTTTACAAGGAAAAGACAAAGAACTGAAAGAGAAACGGACGATGAGGAAGCAGGTCCAAGTGGCTCTTGATTTTGTATTTCTCATGGTGTTTGGTTATGGGGTAGGCTTGGTAGGCACGGTTGCATAGTATCAAGGAGTTGGGATGACTTGTTTGTACAAATATTCGTTTATTATACCTCTTAGTATGATACCTGAACTTGGGTGTCGTTTTGTTTTCAATTGCCCTTTCACTCAAGGTAGCCATAATTAATTGAGGTGCTTTATTGCACTATGCTCTCCCTGATTCAGACCCGGAAAACCGAATTTCCCAACAGTGACACTTTTGCCTTCAACGTATGTCATCTCACCAGTCCCATGATCCATCCACCAAAGCAGCATCTCTGCAAATGTCAAATATCCACGCTTAGGGCATGATGACGTTTAGCCTAACCA
This sequence comes from Pezicula rhizophila, assembly GCA_022190145.1. Taxonomy (NCBI): domain Eukaryota; kingdom Fungi; phylum Ascomycota; class Leotiomycetes; order Helotiales; family Dermateaceae; genus Pezicula; species Pezicula rhizophila. The sequence continues at coordinate 22,374 of JAJONI010000427.1, forward strand.
ATTTCAATTGTGCCTCAGCCTGGACGATACGAGTGTGAACCAGGTCAGTAATCTCCTTCTGAACCTTGACCATGTTCTTAGCCTCTCCTGCGCGCAACATACCGAGGTACTTCTCATGCTCAGCAGTCTCGCGAGTACGAAGTGCCTCAATGTGGTTTTCTAAATCATCTACCTCCTTAGCTCGTTCAGCAGAATTTTCTGAGTTGTTGCGGTGGTCGTAGCTTGAGTGGCGGGTTGTGACATCGAAGAGCCTGTTTGGTGGGGGAAGGGGAATTGGGAGAGAAGGAATAAATGGCGTAGGTGGCATTGGAGGCATGGAAGGTAGAGAAATGTTGTGATTTAAGCTGGAGCGATGGAAGTGTGTATCAGGCGACTGGTTCTGCTCAAACTGGAAACTACCGTTGGTAAGACGAGAGGAACGGGTGGTTTGGAAACGGGATTGAATGCCCAAGAAGCGAGAGTAGTTATTATTGGTGTTTAAATTGAAGCCGGACGCGGTGTTGGAGGGACCTTGGTTACCGGTAGCGCGAGCATTGGTGTTGACGGTGTTGTTGACATTGAGGTTGGGATCCCACTCGGTGAAGTCAGTCTCAAAATGGAACATGTCTTCGGAGTTGTCATCTAGAACAGAGGTTTCGAGATCGGCATGCTGATGTTCAGGAACGGTAGTGTCAACGCGTTCGTTTTCCTTGCGATTAAAGGGGGTTTTGGCAGAGGCATGTTGATTGTGAGGGGCGCCGGAGTCAATATCTCCATTGCCCTCAAGATCAGAAGAGATTTTAGGAGGAGTAGGGTACTCAGAGCCGGTGGCCTCAGAGTTGATAACAGTCGAGTCGGAATCTGAGGAGCGCTCAGAAGTGGCGTATTGCTTGAGCTGGTTGAGAACGTGGTCAGGAACCAATCGAACGTTCAACTTATCAAGTCCTTCCTTGATTTCCGCCAAGCCCTTCATGATCTTCAGGAATTGCTTCTTGTGTTGAGCATCATCTTCCGCCATGCGCTCGAGCAAGCTGTCCGGGAATTCACCCTTTGGCAGGGTATCATAGAGTTGCATCTTGTTGTGTTTCTTGCGCTGCTTGAGCTGTTAGCCTGGTTTTAGGAATGTTAGAGTTTGCTGATGTCCACACTTCCTGGTTTTGATCAATTGACGTGTTGTTGAGTGTAAACTCGTTGGCTTGCGCGATTGTTGTATTATGAAGGAGGTTGTAAGGGCATATGGACAAAATAAGCGAGGCTATTATCTGGCCGAGGGTGTGAGCGACACACTTCACAAAATCACTTCGACCATAGCAAGATCATGAGGATTAAGCGTTCTGCTCTGAGAGATTGATTCAATTCTCTCCGGTAGTGTAGCTAATGCTTATCTCGTTTCAGTCTAAGCTTCATCATTGACTCTCTCCTTACTCTCAGCTTCAAGTTCCAAACCCTGGCGCGCATCCAACAAGTGAGGAATTACTCCACATACAACACCATACTGTAAACGAACAGCCGCCATCTCTAAGCTCTTATTATTCATCAAAGCTTTGAATTTTCCATGCTGTATGCCGAGGTCTGCTCTGGCAATTTTGAGCTCATCGCTGCTCGCTACCCAATACCGACGAAGAAAGCTTGTCATAATGGCAGAGACGAGCTTGAATTGACCTAATGCCTGCTTCATTTCCTGACTCTCGCCTTCCATCATGGTTTTCAGTTTTCGTACTTCCTCGGCCATGCGCATAGTGTAGAAAGTGATGAGTTCATCGGCTGTGGGTGGGAATTTGAGTGCTGAACTAAGAATGTAAAAAGAGTTAGTATTGTCCATATATTGCTGAAGCTAACAGCTCATAATCTTGGAAACAGCGAACTCGTGCCTCTCACCTTTGATTCGGTAATTTAGCACCTTCCTCCTCTTTCTTGATGTTCTCCGCAGTGAAGGGGTCCTCCACGTTTATATTCTCCTTCTCCTCTATCCTGATGTTGTCCGACATGCTGTAACCTATGATGTTATCAGTACATGCGCAGCAGATTTTAGTACGTTACATTTCGACTTCTCCTAGTCGCTCGGAGACTTACCGCGTGACTTGATTTATTGGGTTCTTAGATTCGGTGTTTTATTTAGATTACACTTGCAGTTTTGAATGAAGATGAGAGTGATGATCTTCGAAAAGAAAAACGAAAATGCTCTAGAAGCTTCAAATTTCCATAATTTGGGCGAATTTTGGTATGCTGTATTCACCAATATAGAGCACTAATTTAATGGTCCAGCCTTATTGCTCGGCAAAAAAGGTTGAAGTTTGCCTATTTACATGTA
>JAJONI010000428.1:0-10683 GCA_022190145.1 Pezicula rhizophila
AAACAACTCATACACACTTGCTATACAATATAGAACAAATCCCAAACCGGCAAAATTAAGGAGTTTATTGATGAATGATCTAATTATTGCATTGATTCATTAGTTTAACTTTTGTAAGATTTGTTTTTGGATAGGTGTAGGGGAGAGAAGGAGGTTGTGTTTTGGTTGGAATGGAAGACCTTGTATCAGATTGTAGACAGTATTGTCAGATTAGATCAAGTAAAATTCCTTCATATGCCACCATACAAGAGTAGAAACCGCGACCTCTTTCTTATGAACGAGGAAGGGTTTCGAGCTCAAGTTTGAGGTGGCGTCCGGTAAGCTCTTTGGTATCATCATTCAATACCATACACTCTTCACATTATGAAAGTTTAGTTCCGTAAGAATTTCAGAAACATAAACTTGGAAAAGAGATAGGTGTAACTGGGGGGAAAGCGAAGAAAAAAAGAATGCAACCAAAACCAAAGAAGGGAAGGAAAAGAAGAAAGACAAACCCATAAGCCAAAACAACAGCTCCATCATCCAACGCTTGCTCCAAGGTATTATACCCATGATGCGGAGCACTAGCCCCAGGATCATAATGCGGTCCCGCTCTCAGCACCGCAAACTTCTCATCCAGATTCCGATTAATAAACGGCAATAAAGACAATGGAGGGAGTAAGATTTCAGATACGAAACTGGTTACTACTGTTGTGAATGCTGCTGCTATGCTATATTATATTCCAAATCATGGTTAGCCTTAATTCCTTTCCTAATTCCTCTCTTCCTTTGAGCGGGGTGTTTCTAGGTCGATCGTTATACGTGACAATGTGATAATATCAACCGAAACAGGAAAATATCTAGGTAGGGGAAGGGGAGAGTGAGAGGGAGAGGAAGAGACATTACATCAAACCAAGAGCAACCTCCAAAACATTCTCCTGTAAAGCGAAATCTTGAAATCCATCCCAAGCGCGTCTCGCTTTCTTACCACCTTCTTCGGCGACGTGAGATAGTTCTTCTGAATTGAGATGACCGGAGACGCGTTGGAGGAGGAGGGGGACGCGACTTTGTGCTATTTCTTCGTCACTGGGTGACATGGTGTTGTGTTGTTCCTGCTGTTGTTTTTGTAGGAGTGGTGATGTTGAGGGAGGGAGGAATAGGGATGGTGGATGGATGTGTTGCTTTTTGAAGCTGAGTTGGATAAGGTGGCTTAGCTTGCACGTGCCATTTCTTCGCTTAGTACATGGCCACCTCCTTTTTTGGGGAGGTAAAGGGGTGAGGAAGCAGTGTATGATAGGTAACAAGGAAATTCGTTCCTCATGAGAAATTTGTTGAACCTGCCTACCTTAATCTCTTACCTTATTAGGTATCTATATTACCGTTACAAAGTTCTAGAAGTTTGTATCTACTATATCACCCTGCGTCATTTCCAAAGATCCCAGCTATTATTACACTTGAATCCCAGGATCCTCATTTTCACATTTCTGACCTCAGCCTTCAGACTTCCAAACAACCTCAATAAACCACATCCTCTCACCCCCTAATATCCAAGCCCGTTTAAACACAAATCTATGATCTGCTTCTGCAAACAGTTCTTTCCATTCTGCAATTTCCCTTTCTCTTCCGTTGACTGTGACGAATTGTAATAGATCCATCGTCCTAATTATCAATCAAGTTAGTTACAGAATCATCCACAATTCCATCAGTCAACTAAAACCCCACTCCTTTCCCTTATATAATCGTCCCACAAATCAAATTACTTGACTTAAAGCGGAAATAGAAGCAAACCAACTAACCTAATACTCTTCTCATCAACCATTTCCATGCTATTAGCTTCCGGAAGAGCACCATCATTGATTAGAATTCTCGATCCATCTCTCAAAGCTGGGACCAGCGCCATTAGAATTTTAATCGCATACACATCAGACCAGTTATGGAAGATCCAACGGAAGAAATATAGATCTGCTTTTACGGGTTGAGGAGTGAAGAAGTCGTGGGTTGTGAGCTGCACTCTGTTTTGTAGGTCGAGTGGGATTGGGTTGCTGGAGGTGGTTGTGGTGGTGCGCATACTGGGAAGTTCTTGGACTTGAAATTTGAGGCTGGGGAAGTGTTGTGCTAGGGCTATAGAGATGTGGCCTTGGGATCCTCCGAGCTGTGGTATAATTTAGATGAGAGATTGATGACAAGGATGACAATCAAGACTTTTTATTAAAAGTCAATGGAATGAAATGGGACGGTTAACTTACATCGACAACAGTAGCTTCGCCTAGTTCTCCCCATTCATAACCTTCGATTACATGTCGTACATCATAACCCTCACTCTTGGCATTTGCACTCATCGCAAGCCCATATCGCTGTAATCTCTCCTGGCTCTTCGCGAAGTGATCAAAGAAGGTTTCGCCGGGACCGAGTTGGTTAGCGAGTGCATAGCCGGTCTCATGGGGTTCCTGAGAACCGGGCCATTTGGACATCGCCGGTACTGTTTGCGCGATTGGAAGCCATAAGTCCTCAGAGAAGAAACCAACCCATGCTGCTAGTTGTGCGTCTTCGGCAAGGAGAAGTGACGATGATGTGTGAGATACGTAGCCTGGGCGTAGTTCTTGGAAGATATGGTTGGTTATGGCATGGCGGATTAGACGTCGGAGATTGGTTGTATCGACATTTACTTTTGTGCTGAGTTCGGAATAGCTAATATCTCCACTGGCGGGAACGGCCTGTGCGATTTTGAACTTGTAGATAGCGTATAGGGAAAGGCTATTGACGGAATCCCAGGCTAGATGCCGTATACTCTCTTTGGGACCAACGGTTAGGTTATGGAGTTCATTGGTGGCTGCTATGAGCTTTGCCCTTGCTGCATAAGGAAGGGTGTCAGTGGCTGGAATGGATAGCTCCGTCAAACTGCCCACATCGGGAGATGGTTCGGGTATGTTCTTGGAGGCTAGATACGAGGTGATAATAGAAGTATTATCCGATATCTCTGTGGCCAGGAGCGTCAGGCGATTGGCTGCCATTATTGTATGGAAAAGTGAGTTCCAGACGACGTGAAGATGTTTGTTTGGACAGGTTTGAAACGAGTGGTAGGAGAGGTCGGCTGAACAGTACAGTAGTGTAGTAATTGATAATTATCTCCTGATAAAATATCAAAGTGAGGGGTCGTTTGGACTGAGCTGTGGTGGTGTAGGCACTATGTGGGGGCGGGGGGGGAAGAGGGGGTGGGGTTGTAGCCAATGAGGTTGGATATATCCCACGCCATATCGATGCAGGAGGCTCGATGCGGAAAATCTCATGCAAAAGATGATAAATATCCCGCAGTAGCACACGGGATGAGCCTTTTTTACTCCAGTAGGACATCCCGTGTCCAGGGTGCGGGTGCGGGCGCACGCGGCAAATACAAACCCATTGTAGGTAAAGGTGCCGGGATGTTATCATCATCGTCCTCCTGTGTGCCTGTCTGTCAATTTCTGTGCTTGAAACCAACGAGTTGTGCCTCCCCCCCCACAAAGTAGAGTGAGTGTGCCCCAGTGAAGATTGACAAAGCTACCTCAATCATCTTGTCAACCACCACCACCACCACCACCCATGTTTAAGTTCCCCGACATCCCATCATCAGGCATGAAAACGCCATCGTAGATCCGATAGCCAGCAGTAGCAAACATTTCCTCCCAACGATCGTTATTCTCAAAGGTCCAAGTCGCATTATTATTGCTCATGTCCGTTTCATATCCCATATTTGCCATGTTTTGTGTTCCTGGGTAGAAGCTATTCTGGCCTATATGTTGGGTATTCATTATCGGTTCTGCGTATGTCATCTGATGGTCATTGGGAGGATTTTGCTGATTTAGTGGAACGTTTGAATTTGGATCAACAGCCGGAATGGATCCACTAGAGGAGTTATATCGTTGAAGGGTTACCGAAATTGATTCTGGTTGTGATTTTGGTGCTGTTGGCTTTTTGGTTGGTAGTCGCTTTGCTTTTTCCTTCTCATATTGTACTGCAACATTGCTGAGAAAGCGTGCTTGAAGGGCACAGCCAGTCTTTTGCGTTGCGCATTGGCTATCAAAAGTTCGTGCTGTTTTACGTATAGCCTCAATTGCTGGCGCTTCAAATTCAGTGCTTAGATGAGCGGGCAGTGAGAGAAGCAGCTGAATGTATGGTTTCGTTAGCTAAGATGGCAACATTAAGTAATAATCAATAGGAAAAGCTTACCTTTATGAGAAAGACGGCTGAATAGGCTGTCATGACATGGACGGAGTCTTGGGCGAAGTAGAGAAGTTTTAGTGGGCCGAATTTGTCGGATATTTGCCTCAGCATCTCAATAGCGCTGGAGTAGCATGTCCAAACTGCTTGCTTAGATATTGGGGTGCCGTTATTGGCATCATTTAGTGATTGTTGAAGCGCATAGGAGTTGAGAAGGAGTCGAAGGTGGGTTCCGTAAAATCGGATGAGAAACGCTTGACATCGATCTACTCGTTCTGCAATCCACATTAGTTTGGCTTCGGCAGGATAGGTGCCTAATAGTTACCATCTTCGGAAATTGGCAACCAATGCTCCTCCCATCTTGTGATATTCGCATTCAACAGATTCATTAGAGTATCACCTTGACGTATGTGACGCGATGACCGGTCAGGCGAAACTAATTCTAGGATCTCAGAGCTTATGATACGTAGCGTGACGAATGCTGACAACAAGGCGTCGGCACCAAATACGGCGTGTGGCTGCTTATACCAGTTTTGTGCTGTTGAGATGAAGTCGTTCTGGTCGATCATGTAAGGCTTGCCCATCTGCAAGCTGATGCTGTTGTTTTATAATAATCAGTCTAGCATTTAATTTAAAATAGAAGAAAATAAATACCTCCGATCATACACGAACAGTATTAGCCATGTTCGCCGAATGTTCATTGCTTCCCTAATTTCTAGTGAGGAATCGCCCTCCCCCAGAACAGGAATAGTCGATTCCAATTTATGCCACCCCATTTCGATGCACATACGTATGGCATATCCAATTAAGAGCCAAGATCTTGTGTCATCAGGCTCTTTCCAGTAGGTCGAAACAAGAATTGCCTGGACTGTTTCGGGTGACTTTGTGCCTTGAGTAAAAGCCTTTGCAAGAAGATGTTCAGTGTGAGCTCGAAGTGCTGAGTGCAGTGGAGGATGAAAAGCCCTTGCAGCTGCAGCCAGAATGCTGGTGAGCAGGAACGGTGACCTCTGTTGAACATATTCAAATGTGTGTAGCTTAGGATCAAACTGGCTGATAAAAGGGTTAAGAGATCTCATGAAGCTATCTGCCGTGTTAGCCTGTAGTCTCAGCCCAAACGATTGGCTTCATTCAGCTGAACCCTCATCCATCCGCATAAATTTAAAGACCACTACCAGCAAGAAAGATACCAAGACTCACCTATCAAAAAGGCCCAGAGCGATCGGAAAATTAAGGATCTTGCACCTCACCGGGTCATCTACACTATACACCAGGCTATTTTCTGGACTCAAGTGGCCATTCTGATCCTCGCCACCCTCTCCATCATCGTCGCCATCCGCCGTACTCAGCACATTCTGGAGCGAGAATTTACCAGTCTTGGCATTCTTGTTAAGTAGTTCCGCTGGTTGAAGAGCATTCGTGTTATCCCATAGATTTTTGGCAGGAGGAGTTTGGTCTGTGAGATCTGATGTGCTGCCTCTCGCGTAGATGCTAGAAGCTTCCTCGGGCAGCGAAGGATCGATCATAGATTCTTCGTTCCACTTGGGTATTGAGCCACGTGATGTTGTTCCCAAGAATCCGGGAGGAGAGGATTGGGCTTCCGATTTTCGAACTAGCCTGTAGCATTTATTAGTAAGTGTAGAGATACTTGGGGCCGGGGGAGAAGGAAGGCAATTCGGCGAAGGGCCTCGTTTGAATAAGCATACTTTGTCCCGGGCTTGCGTCCTCGTCGATGCTTCTCAAATACGCAGTCCATGGACTTTCGTATACAACGTTCGCAAGTAGGTGATGACGGATCCCGCCTACACTTCATTTTGACACTCCTACATGGCAGACATGCATTTTGACTTGACATGATGAACTGTTAGTGAGTGACAGACCATAATAATAATGATGATGCGGGGGCGGCGGGAATCACGTGGAATGGGAGTCTGTACTGACCTCAAGCCTTTCGCAGTCTGGGTGGTCTGGGTCTGCACTTCCGGTTCCATGATCAGGACCGTTGTATTGCGTTTCACGACGGGTGGAGGTCGTATCGTGCAGAGAGCTATGATGCGGTCAATGGGCTCATGGGCAAAATCATCATCATTATTATTGTCAGGTCCTTGTTGTTCCGAAGCAAGCTAGCTAGCCTACAGTAGCTTCCCCCAAGCACCTAAGCGCGTCCTTTCCTTCCAGAGCAGACTGTCGCTTAATTGGACACTAGTGAAGGATGTGTCAGCACGCCTCCTTTCTCTTTTCCCCCCTGAATTTCCTCGCCAAAAAAATCCGTCTTACTGCTTGTCATCATCACTCACATATTTAGGGGCCCCATCCTTCTTACATCGCTTGTACTGGTATCAAAAACGTCCAAGAGCCTCACATACCGTCAACGTGGTTGAAATGCCACAATAATGTTGTCGCCTCTTTGTCTCCTCCATCCCGGCAGCGAGAGCGGATGAAGCTGAATCACCGGTCGGCATCTCACTATTCTTATCGCACGGAGTTTCTCCGGGAAAGCTTCTCGCACTTCGCCGTCGTTGCCCGCATGCTCATGCTTGCTTGCTTGCTTGCTTGCTCTCACTCTCGCTCTCGCGCTCTCTCTTCAGGTTCCTTGTATCCTTGTATTTTGAAAATAAGGTCACATGATATTCGTTGTCCTTCATTCAAAATCGTAAAATCGTACAGGCTCTTCCAGAGAGCGGTATAGAGTAGGTAGGTAGGTATGTGATGGGCTCAGAAGTTCTCCCTCTCTACGACATTCAGCCCTCGCTCAAACATGAACTCCATACCTTTGGCCTCAACCTTAACCTGAACCTCTTCCAGCGTCTTCAGAATCCCTTCCTGGATTGCAAGTTCCCTCTTCGTCATCTCCCTCTTGCCACTGCCCACAAGCAACGCCTTACTCGCTGAAGTAACAGCTTGAACGATATCCCCATCTACGTTCGCTAGCACATCCATCAAATCTTCACCCTCCTCACTCTCCTCGTCAAAGTCTAGTTCGCCCGCCTGAATGACGATCTCCCTCAACAACTCTAAACACTCGAAGCCCAACCCAACACCCATCATTGCCCTAATCCGTTTTTGTGTTCTTTCAAACTCAGGACTTAATGTGACTTTTGGTTTTGAGGCTGGAGTTGGTGTGGTGATGAAAAGTTGTGGCATTGAGCCAGGGTTGGATTTCTGAAGCCAGTGTAACGATTGAGCTTCGAATTCTTTGGTAAAGGTCGAGTCAACTGCTAAAATTGATCTCATTACTGCTCGTAGCCCTTCAGCTGGTAATGAGGAGATTATCGTGTCCGTCATCATGTTGATATGAGCTGCCTTGGCGGGGTTGATAGCCCTGGTGACCTCCATCGTGGGGCCGGGCATCGTGGTAGGGTGAAGAGAAGTGAGGGTTGACATCGATTTTGGAAGGAAATTTGTCCCCAAGTTGACAGATCAAGTGATTGGAGATTCAGTGATATCGAGAGTAGGTTGGTTTACTTGATTTGTATCTTTGGGATATTCAGTTCTTGGAAGATGGAGGGACCTGAAATGATATAGCTAGCAGACCACATGCAAGTGACACCGCCCACACACACACCTTGCTTTGGCCGGCATTCTCTACAGGACCGACAAGCTAAAATCTCAGGCTTCGAGCGGACACACGCCACTTTTCAGGACTTTCCAGATACCGAGAAACAAGTGCGGACAGCGAATTTTCCACTTCTCAAGTGAAGTTGTCGATGGCAATAAGTTACGTCCGCATTCGTGCTTTAGACCCCCATCTATGCGGTTCAGCCGAACGAATTAAGACGCCGGCCAATAATCTGGCCGCCCGCCTCGACGGAACGAACGACTGTTACGACATCTTAGGACACCGATAACAGCTCGAATCAATCAATCAGTCAATCAATCGCAATATCACAGTTCATGGAGGAGGAAATGATGGACGTTTTAATGATACGCTGTGTACTATAAGGAGGCGCAAGAGCAACACGAGAAAACCGATCATAAGAAACGGTGTTGTCCATCCGAATTTAGAAATCGGCACATAGTTATCACTTCACGTCCTGCATCAAGCTTGTCATTCATTGCCTTCCGTCCGATTGATACACAACTGCCGAGATAATGGCAACCGACACAACAGCACCGCAAACAAATGGCTCACACGAGATTGAGACTTTTCAACTTGGTTCTCGAATCGTGCCGAGGGTCTTTGGTGGATTATGGCAGATGTCGAGTCCTGCTTGGGGAACGGCTCCTAGATCAAAGATCATAAAGCAGTTCAAGAAGCATGTCGATTCTGGGTTTACTGCATTTGGTAAGTTTTTTTGCATATAAGATGAAAATACTTTGACTGATGGTTTGGTTCATAGATATGGCGGATCATTATGGTGATGCCGAGGTTGTCTTTGTAAGTTTTGGCTGCTTTAATTGGCAGTTTGCTTCTGTTCTGTGAAAGCAGTTGTCCTTTACTCCACTGAGACTTCAGGATGAATGAGGTCTAAAGTATGATTTTTAACAGAGTCATAAGCTTGATACTTAGGTTCTTCACAATCCAGATCTTGTTTATAAATTGAATTCAAGGACTCAAAAGGTATTTTAGTTACACCCGGAAGTCCGAAAATTTGAAGTACAAATCATCTTCATTCGTTGCTGACTTCTACGTTGTGGCGTCAATACACAAGTGTGACAACGGACACACACTAGGAATGTCATGAGTGTAGAAGTTACCTTACTATCTCTAAGTATTGTCAATAAAAAATTTCTTAAATTGCTGCCATAAGTTCATGCTAGCGACAAATTATCCCAATCACGCAGTCTCACTTCTTCCGTCCCTCTTCAACTTCTTCGTTCACTTACTATTTCCTCCACGCAATCTCTCAACTAACAAATATATCACCACAGGGGAAATTTCGCTCTTCTCAACCAGAAGGAAATCCAATCTTCTGCGCAACAAAATACTGTATTTTTCAACCCGTCCAAATCACCAAAGACGTAGTCGAAGCAAACATAACCCAAAGAGTAAAGCGCACCAACGGCGTAGATCTACTGCAATTCCACTGGCAAAACGTAAGTCCCATATTCCACAACCTAAAAAGATAATCTCTTCTTCCAACCCTCCTCCAATCCCACCCACCTCCAAATGAACCCCCCTTCAAAATTCACAAACACAACTTCTCATACCAACACAGTACAACGACAAACAATACATCCAAGCCCTCCAACATATCTCCGCAGACCCAAGAGTAGGCACTACAGGCCTCTGCAACTTCGACTCCGCCCGAACCGAAGAAATCCTCGCCACCGGCCTCCCCATCGTCTCAAACCAAGTCCAATTCTCCCTAATCGACAGCCGCCCCACCTTCGCCATGGGTGCCGTGTGCAAAAAGTACAATCTAAAACTCCTCACCTACGGAACACTCTGCGGCGGACTGATAGCAGATAAATGGATTGGAGTTCCTGCTCCCGATCTCTACAGTGAAGAATTTACACCAAGCCAGAGAAAATACTTCGAGGCTATTGAGGTTTGGGGTGGTTGGGGGTTGTTTCAGGAATTGCTTGAGGTTTTGAAGGGGATTGGGGGGAGGAGGGGTGTGGGTGTTAGTGTTGTTGCCACCAGATGGGTTTTGGATTTCGAGTATGTTGGCGCCGTTATCGTTGGGTGTAGGATGGGGGTTTCGGATCATAGTAAGTTTGCTTCTTCTATTTCCTTTCCGTGGTCTTCTTGGAAGCGTGGGAATTGAAGTGATGCTGATTGGAAATATCTAGGTGAGGAGAATACAAAGTGTTTTGGTTGGAGGCTTAGTGATGCTGAGCGGGATGCTATCGAGGTTGTCCTAGCTAAGTCGAGGAGGGAGGAAATGTTTAGGGATATGGGGGATTGTGGGGCTGAGTATCGTTGAGGTATGGAAGGGAGTTGGAAGAGAGAGGCGAGATTGAATGGTATGGATATTGTTGATTGATACTTTGAAATTGTTTTGTTCTTGTAGATTATTGCTTGAGTTGATGGAGATGTTCTTCTGGGGGTATACTTGTTTGGGTGAAGGTGGAAAAGTCACTGATTCAGTATGCCTGGATCGATATCTTGAAGATATGTTATTACAATGTCTGTTCAAATGGAGCATATCCATAATTCAAGATGAAGAATCAGATATTGACAGATGCGATGCTAAACGGGAATCACGAATAGAAGAGAGGAATAGATATCTCGAATCTCCCTGCTACGACTCTAGGAAGATTGTGTGTACTGAACTTACATCTCCACTCTATAGAACACTAGTATACTGCTCAGATCTTAAGATCCTCTCATCGCCGCCCTGGGTCTAGCATGGAAAACATACTACGGCATCCTAAGCCCCAGGAAGCATATAAAAGCAATTTTTAACCCTGCTGATCCTCTTTCCCAATATTGTTGGATATCCAAAACCTTTTTTTTGGTTACTGTCTTCCAGTATTATAAGAGCGATATCCCTGCACAAGCAAAACTTACTAAACTAGGTCCTGCTTAAAAATTACCTACGAATACTAAATCCTTCACGTCCT